>JAOVVO010000120.1:0-154861 GCA_028564675.1 Onchocerca lupi | reverse complement strand
TATATATATATAATATAAAGTTAATCGTGAAATTCCAACAATTTCAAATTTAAATTTCAAAATTTTCTAAATAGCAAAAAAAAAAAACCTTATTATCATTTATCTCATCCAACGATTGAATAAGCTTCCCGCTTGTTGTGTATAACTTTTTGGCACCATTTTTTGGATCAATTTTCTCGTTTATAACATCCAGAACTGCTTGCATATTTTTCAATTGATTGGTATCGATGATGAGCTAATAAAAAATATTGTTAATTTAGTATTGATTACTTTTTTCAGTTTTGCAAACGAATTGTTTGAATGTTACTTGAAAGAATTATAGAATCTAGGAATTGCTTTCGCCAAGCAATTAAGAATTGTTCATAATTATCATTCCAGCTCTTTGTTTCTTATTTTTTCAAAAGATTTTCAGGAAAAAGTATTCCATATAATTCAATAAGCAGTACTTTAAATTTTTTGTTTTTCCAAAATCTGTAAATTCGACTCGGAAAAAAAAAATTTACAAAATATTTGAAGAGATCTTACTTCAATTCCTTCGAAAGAATCGTCACCATTTTTATAAATTTTTACTCTTTTTTTGGCAACTGTTGTATTTGCGAACTGTCGTCGAGGTAATGTGATTTGTGACTCTCGACGAGATTTTGCAGTTTGTGACTCCCAACGAGGTGCTGCAGCTTGAGATTCTCGACGGGATGCTACAACTTGTGATTTTCTACGGGGTGCTGGAGTTTGTGACCTTTGACGAGGTGCTGTAGTTTGTGATTCTTCACAAGGTGCTGTAGTTTGTGATTCTTGACAAGGTGCTGTAGTTTGTGATTCTTGACAAAGTGCTGTAGTTTGTGATTCTTGACAAGGTGCTGTAGTTTGTGATTCTTCACAAGGTGCTGTAGTTTGTGATTCTTCACAAGGTGCTGTAGTTTGTGATTCTTGACAAGGTGCTGTAGTTTGTGATTCTTGACAAGGTGCTGTAGTTTGTGATTCCTGACGAGGTAGAGTAGTTTGTGATTCTTGACGAGGTAGAGTAGTTTGTGATTCTTGACGAGATGCTGAAGTTTCTTTCTAAAAAAAAAAAAAAAAAAAGTAATTTGGATTTTAAATAAGAAAGACGAAAAGTTAAGAAAAAAAAGATGAAATAATTAAGCATATAAGCATAGAAAAAAGTGCATTTTTCTCGAATTTGAGCATTATTTGTCAGAATTGTTACGTGATTTCTACCAACTCGTCGCAAACATTTCATGAATTTAATGCGTGGAAATAATGAAAATCAAAAATGGACACCTAAGATTAACGCTTCTGTAGCGTACGTTAAATGTAAACAAATTTAAAATTTGATACTAACAGAATTTATGATAAAATAATTTTTTCTTTTTGTTTTGATTTTAGTTAACTTATTACCATATACATTGTATACATTTCCATCTATGTTCCATTTGATTCATTTCGTAAATTAAGCAAAAATTCCAAACGTTTGATAGTTTTAATGAATTATTAAAAGTTTCAATAATAGCACGCCGGAATTATTTAGAATCTTTCCCTCATTACCATTTCCATTTCATCTGGTAGCTAAATTGATTGTGATCAACGGAGTTATTAGTATCTGGAAAATTGTTGACCTATCATTCGATAATCGACAAAGATTAGAAATTAAGAATTTACGTAGAATAACGTGATAAATAATTATAATAGATATAATTATAGAAGAAATAAAGAGATAAATAATTATAATAGATATAATTATAGAAGAAATAAAGATATCTATTTGTTTATTTGATCAACAACTATTATTTGTTGCAGTATTTATGAATGCTCATTTCTGCAATATTTCTTCACCTTAGAAACAGGATAAATAATTTGTTTCTTTGACATATAGCAAAAATATTTGCTAGTTAAATAAAATAAAATTGTTGGAAAAGAATGCAATTTATAAGACTTGTTGAAAATATTGCATGCATAAATCATAGACATTTGAAGCACGCAAATTTCGTGCTTTTTTTTTCTCAATTTTTTTGATATTACATTATCCAAGTTTTTTTTAGGAAGAAACAGAAGGATATTCAAAAGATTTCAATAACAGTTTCTATCGATAGCTTTAAAAAAAAGCAAGCATAAATAGCTTGCTTTGTTTTGCTCCAAATAGTTTTCTTTTTTAATTCATTCATTGAAGCCAGCTGTTTGATATGATCAAATATGCTACGAGCATTTATCATTTGTAAATGATATGTTAGTATGAAAATTCAAAAAAAGATTTCCGATAAATAAATAACGAATTATATTCTTCGAACAATTCAATTTTTTGTTTTCATTTCTTTAAAATTTACATGGTTGTTTAAAGCACAATTTAATTAAAGATGAATAAAGAAGTAAGAATTTTGAATTTTTTTATTCAAATTTTACTGTTGGCAAACCAAAACTCTTGACCAAAGAAGTAGTTGTTCATTGAAAAGACATCTTCGTTTTCTTTTTTTTGAAAGACTTTTAAAATTGAAGAACGGCTCTTCGGATAATAACATAATTGATGCTTTTGTCAAAAATTTTCAGAAACTTTCGGAAAGCTTGAAAATAAAGAGAAGAGAAAATCTTAATATATAATTACTTTACGAAACTATGAAATGCTGCTCTTTCTATTTACGATAATATGCCTATTTTCGTAAGTTTTCCCTTCTTCAGTAATGTGTTTTTTTTCTTATCAGAAATTTTAGAAATGAAACAAAGATTTTTAATTTACTAATAATATTAAATATTGTGGATTAAAAAATTCGAATCATTATTAAAAGTTAATGATTGATTAAAACATCGAAAATTCTCCTACATATATCGATTCCAGTAATAAGTCTGAATTACTATTATTTATATTTGATTAATGAAACTTTATAGTAAAAAAATAATTTATTCCAATTTAAAATAATTCAAAAAGCTTGAACATTTTAAAAAAGAAAAATTAACAGATGAAAAAAAAAAAAAAAGAAATGAATGATATTAAAACAAAGATATGTCCATATCAAAACTTCACTCTTTTTTTCTTTGATAAACGTTACTTGATAACAGAGAGATAAGCCTCTGAAGGATGAAAGAGGGAAGTCTATCCATGTCAATCGGGGTTTTCATTAAACACCTAGAACATTAGAAATAGGTAATAATTATATGCATATATAAATGGAAACAAATGTACCTATGTTGATAAATTGTGCACATAAATTGCATGTTTTCGTAAATGTATGTATATATGTTTAATACATACCTTTTCATATGTTTACATATGTTTTATTTACGTACATAAAGCATATAAATACCGTATGCAGCTCATCTGCATAAATTATAAATACATTATAGTGAATAAAACTAAAAACAAATAAGCAGCATAATTCCGCTTCTAGCATACATCGAAGTATCTTAAATATAAAATGTAAACTTGTTTTGCTTCGACAATTTTTCATTATAATCACACGTGACAAATTGATTAAATTAGAATAAAATGAATTAGCATGCACATGTCTGATGCACTTTATCTCCTCACGGTGTCATAAAACTTATATTGAGACATTAACTCATAGTATTTTAAAGCAAGAATTGTGTTATACATAACAATGGAAATTATCAGATTGCTTAACAATCGATTGGTTCAACGTTCATATAGGAAGGACTACATTTTTATTCATTAAATTTTATTCATCAAATGGATTATTTAACAAACTAAACTTTGTCCACACCAAGTGCAGAAATTGTGGAAAAGCAGTCGGATTACAGAAAAAGATTCTAAAACCTTGGTAAAAGAAAAGAGGGAGAGGAAACGATCAATCTTATAATTTCAGTATATCAAACTGATTTCATTTTCTAAACTCTTTTTCAAATGATTAGTTTTTATTCATAATATTTAATTAATTGTAAAGAAGTGTTTTACATTTTTATACTATGGTGAAAAACTAAAAAGCAAAACATAATATGCAAAAAACAATAGCTGCATTTATGCATGGGTTAGTTGCCAAGACAACCAATTAAATATTTCAAAAGTGCTAATATAATTGTTAAATAGCAACAAACTATAACAATTATGTGTGTTAAATATGTTAAATAGATTCTGCTTCCTTCAAAACGAGTCAGAGAAACAGGAATGTGATGAGATCAGATGGAAATGTAGTTTAAAATGTAATTCTTAAAAATAACTGAAATAAGACTCGTAAAATTACTCTTGCTCGCAAAACTTTTACTGAAAAATTACCATTCATAACATAAGTAGCATTTAATAACCAAAAGCGAGAATAAAAGTGAACTTGAACTTATCTATAGAAGGAAGTTTCTTAAAATCAAAAGAAAAGATAAAATTAATTAACAAGAAAAACCACATGGGGATATAAAGAGAAATGCAAAGACTTTACAACAGGCAACCAATATGTGACAAATATAACAAATTGGAAGTTAACATATAAAAGAATTTAATACTATGCTTTGTGCTGGAATTAATAATTCGGCATATAAACATGAGTTCCACTTTTTTAAATCCTAAATACCTGTTGAACCAAATCCATCCGCATCACGTTCACTTTCTTCTAGCGATTTAACCTCGACGAATTCGCAGTGCGAAATTTTCTCACAAATTAACTGAGCTATTCGATCGCCTTTCTTCACCTAGAAATTTCTAATTTCATTAAGATTACTAATTTTTGAAATAATATTGAGTTATATTATGCTGCATAACATGAGCTATTAAAAAGCCGTTCTTTTCCTTTCTTGATAATTATTTTTGCAAACTTAAAAATCTTACTTGAAAATCTTCGCTACCAAAATTGAAAAGCACTATACTGAGATGACCTCTGTAATCCGAATCAACAACTCCGGCACCAACATCAATAAATTTCTTGGCAGCAAGACCTGAACGCGGCGCTATTCTACCGTAATAACCTCGTGGAATTTGAACTTGTAAATCTGTCCCAACAGAAGCTTTACCTATAACAATATTCTTTTAAGCATGGAATTCGTTTTCAAAATAACCATGAAAGGATAATAATATATCAAACATTAATTTGAAGTGAAAAAAAATGAAAAATTACCCTTTGCGGGTACCACACAATCATAGGCACTGTATAAATCAGCTCCAGCTGCCCATTCTGATCCGTAAGTTGGAATGTGGGCATTTTCTGATAACTTCTTGAAATAAATAGATTTCTTCTCCGCTTCTGTGGAAGAAATGACCTGAAAGTAATGATGAAGAGAATAGGAAATTCTACTGATTTCAGAATTTTAAATCCATCTCCTAAAAGATTGTAAAGCATGAATAGATCTTCCGTCTTTGCAGAAAAAAAAAGTCTTTTGTCTTTGCAGAATTAAATCAACAACCAATCATTTAAAAGTCTTGCTACAACTAACGAATAACAATTCAATGACTAATTACTTTGAGTAGCGACATTCTTCTACGGTCTTCATATTTGAAATTAAAATACTCCCAGGTAAGCTAATAATTACATCAGGAAACAACTCCTAAATATCATGGACCGGAAAAAAGTTATAAAATCAATTTGTTACAATTCTGAATACCGAAATTATTTTTGCTATATTGATAGGTAAATTATGCAGTTAAAGAATACCAATAGCACTGAGTTAAATACGATCTGGGAAATGTTACCTCCAGAATTAAAGCTTTTACAGCCAGAATAACGTCCACTTTCTGCTTTTTTGTTGATACCGAGTTTTCTGCCTCTTCTAAGATATTTTCGAGTGATTTTATTATATCATTATTCTCCGACATAGCAGATTCTGCAACTTAAGAAAATTTAAGCTAAAAAAGAGCGTTTTTTTGATGTTAAAAAATGTCGCGGCATCACAGTTAATCTCTCCTCCCTCTTTTCGCTTCTCCACTATCATATTTATCCAACATTACATAATTCTACCTTTACTGAAGGCGCTGCAAACCAAGCAGTCATATCCCATATAGCCAAAGGAACCAATAAGACGACGTAACAGCATTGCTATTCCGGACAGTTTGCTTGAAGTTTAGTATTAAAATCAGTATTAAAACTTGTTCCAAATTTCAAAAGATCAAAAGCAATTTTACCTCACTCTTCTTTTATAACTGCAATTAACTCATAGCATTCTTGGCTTTGGCTTCTAGGAATTTCTACGAAAAACAGAAAATTGAGAACCGGCTATTCTGAAAAATGGTTCCAGAAAGAATAAGAAATCAGAACGACCCATTTTCCAAACTGTTAAATCTCCACACTAATCACTTCCTAGGAATTCCTGGACAACCAAATCAATTAAAACAATTCGCGCGCAATCAAATTTTATACGGGCTACAGTATCGTTCCGAAAGCTTAGTAAAATACGGTTCGATTTCAAAACATGCACTTATTATGAAAAACCAACGTCCATATGCCTAAGATTACATTTTAAATGGTTATGAATATCGTAGTTAGCTATAATAAACAGTTTCGCGTATTCTCAATATTATATGTAACTATTTTTCCTGGAATTTCCAGCATGAATTTTCGTAAAAACTGAAAAAACAGTGTAAGAATTTGTATGAAATTAAAGATTTAGAAAACTTTTATTAAAAATTTTCTAATGAAAACTTATTGAATAAAAAATTTTAATTCTTTGAATTTTGAACAAACATCAATTTTTTAGGAAAAAAATAACAAATTTAATGTCAGACTATTTTACATCATTGTTTTTTCCTCTTTAAACATGTCATGCAATTCAAATTGATGAAACTTTCAATTAATGCTTAGTTTTCATCTGAAATCGATTCGTTTGATAACGAATCCAAAATGATCTTACTTGCATATTGAAATACTATATAGAAAAAACTAGATTTAAAAACATGAAATAAATGACGAGTCAAAGTTGCCTTTCTTTAACAAATCATTTCATTCGTAAGGAAATTAATTACGTCGCTTTGTTTTTTCGATTGATTAGTTTTACAACTTATCAATTGAAATTATTGAAGTATATGTTTGTCATAAAATAATCAAAAACTATATCTATAACGAAAAAAATCCATAATGACAGAGCATTTAATACAAACTTCATTATATGATCCCCAATTTAACATCTGAAAAAGAATATTAAAATTTTTAGCTGATAATCAATTATTTATCAGAAGAGAAGAAAATTGGTTTTATCAATAAGTTTAAACGTAGAATGTTCGGAAGTTGATAGTATTTTGCTGATTTTTCCAAATTTTTAGTTAGAATAAACTGCTGATAAGAAATAACACAATGTTCGAGGTGCAATCGAAGTAAAATCAAAAAAACTTGCTGTACTAAAATGCAGGAAGAATTGAATTTTTTAAACTAGTCAAGAAATTCGCTCAATGTTGTTATTCTAATCAATTTTTTTTTAGTTATCAATATTTTTTTTCGGAAATTTCAATCTAATATTTTGTCTTTCCTTGTAATTTCAAACAGATATTTGAATTTCTTGAAATCTTTAGCATCCATATAACAAGACAAAATTCCCAATGTATTCATAAATAAATATATTTGTTATCAGCAGCAAGAAAAAAAGATAATAACAAAAACTATGATGAGAGAAATATATATAAATGAACTGTTTTAAAAGTAAGCCTAACGAATCATAGACAACAAATTTTAAATTTTAAAATCATTCATGCTTTAAACTATGGAATGTCAGCCTTAATATAATGTTGCTTTGATTCGATTCATTAACACCTAATTAAATATCAATAATATATGATACATATTATTATGTTAAGAGATTACTTGGCTTCTTTACTCAACCGAAAATAACATTCTTGGCATTCGAAGAAAATCATCGAATAAATTTTTTGCAAATCTAATTTTTGTTTGCAAAATTTCCAATTAATTTTGATCAAATTTCAACATATATTTCTTAAAAACCAAATGCCATTTTTCATGTAAATCCATGCTAGTTATTTTCTATCCAATATCCAATTACACTATTGGATTTTGACAAATTAAATGTTTGGTTTTCAGGAAGAAATTTCCATATCATTAATAGGAATTATTTTTTACATCATATGAAATTAGTTTCAAGATTTTATTAATACAATATTTTAAATAACTCTTGCTTAATTTCCATTTGCAGAACTTGTATTTTTTGATCTGTTTTTGATTTTAAATATTAACTTTGACTTTGAATGCTAAATAAATACTCATCTTCTTAATATGTCTACTGCATTGATGGTCTTATATCAAAAAATTCATTTTGATTTTAAATATCAGGTTGCTGATTTTCTTGCAATTTCGTGATAATGTCACGATGATTTATTTCGAACCTTTTTCATTGGTATTGATCTCGAATAACAATTCAACTATTATTTGTTTTCAATATTTTTTGACGGAAGCAAAAATATTACTTACCTAATTGATGCATTTTTTAGATCCAATAAAATTAAATAAAAATGCATATCATTTTCAAAGGCAGGCACTTCTGCCTTTCTTTCTACAACAGTAAGACTTCGACTCTTCCGATATCTTCTTCTAAGGCTTAAATAAATATTCATCTCTTATTTTATATCCGCCTACTAATATCACGAATACTGATATCATTCCATAAATGTTGAAGAGTTTTTTTCTTTGGATTTCAAATTTATTCACTTGTTAATTGATTTATTATTTGCTTGGTTATTCATGCATTCATTATTATGCTTATTTCGTTAACTTTTTCATTCATTATTCGATTACTCACTTGTTTACTCACATATCATTTCGCTCATTTGCTTCCTCTATTTTTTTCAACAAATGATGCAACAATAGATGAATGAAAAATGAAAAAAATTTGATAAGATTTTAATTACGCATACTTAAATGAATTGAAATTCTGAGAAATATCGAAATATACTTCAATCTAAAAATAATTCAATAATATATTACTGCAAATGCCCAATACTAAACATCACTCATCAATATTTAATTATGCACCGGATCAAATTCTCCAAATAGTTGATTAAAATTACTGATAGTGTAATAGAAATAGGAGCATTTCTTTACTTTTAGCTACAAACTTCAGCAGACTAGTCATTTATTATTTTTATATGAAATTTTAAAAAATTCAAAAATTTGGCAAAATCTTCGGAGTTAGAATGCCGAATATATTGTAAATAGATTTTTAAAAAATATTTATCATTGGAAAAAAAAAAGTAAGTGTTATAAGCAGCAAAAATTTCAAGTTGCGTTTGAAAAATTCCAAGAAATTTCTGATCGGAAATCTTAAACTTTTATAGGAAATTTTAAATATTATGATCTTAAGGAATTTTTTCGCAATTTCTTACAAAAACATTTTACAGTTAGTATTACTTTTATATCTTACCTGAAATGAAATAGAGAATTCCCAAGGCTATGTATACATTGTTATTTAGAATTTGCTGAAAATCCATTTTCCCTTGAGACAGTGTTATTCTCGAAAATGAAATGATGAGTAAATTTTTGAATTGTATTTAAAAATACATTTCAAAATATCAATTACGTATTTCATGCTTAACTTTTATTCACTTAATTATTCCCTCAATTGTTATCTACAGTTATCAGTATTATTATCATTATCAGTATATCATTTTTTGACTCATCAAATGTTTTTCACTAGGTGGATTTTAAAACCAGTGTTTCTTAGATCTTTAATACAAGATAAGAATTGAGATTCAGTGAAGTAATTTTTTCTTCATTCAATCTACCTGATGGTTATCACTTGTTATCATTATCATATATTATTATTATTTGCATCATTATCATAATTTTTCCATTGTAACCAATACATATACCAATGTTATTCTACGAACTTTTTCAGGTCGTATTAATGTTAATCATTCAAATTCTTAATTGGAATTCATCAGAATTGAAAAAGAAAAAAAGAAAACTCTAATTTGAAATGATACTTGAATTGATAACAATTTTCATACAACTTTTGTCAAACTGCAATGCAGCATGGCGTGTACCGCAATGTGTGCTGAGATGCAAGGATGCACACATGCAGCAGGTATATTTCATACGATTCATTTATGAAATTGTTCAAATAATTTAGCAAAAAATGATTAACTATCGAAGAGATGATTGAATGCGCTAATAAGTTCTTGATAAAACTGATTTTTGGTCTTTCGGTAAATTTTGAAATTATTTTTAAAATATTTAAATTATAATCCAACAGAAATTTTTTTCTTTTTTTTCAGATGGAAAAAGAATGGTCAATGAATTTCGCATTTCCATTGTTGTCTCTTTTGAAATCTACCCGGAACGAAACAGCAGCATACAATCGGGCAATTGAAATTTGCAGGTAGCAAATGATTTAATTAGTTTGATTTAATGAAGTTCTATGATGAAAAGGACAAAAGGTTAAGTTTTAAATATATATTATTTTTGTTGTATATCAAATTTCTCTGTTTTTGAACCAAAAGAATTCGTAAGTACGAAATTAGTTTCATTTAAATTATTTAAATTTTCATTATGAATTAAATCTAAACATTATCCAATTTTTCTTTCCATTTTATTTAAAAAAGTCAAAATTGCATACCACCTGCATTTAAACTGCAAATATTCTAAGAAATTTTTATAAAATTCGAGAAAAGATCCAAATTACGATTTTTTTTTCTCTTGGTGATAATAGTTTAGAAAAGAATTTCAATTAAAAATTAATTTGAAATTATTAACTATATATTTATTTTATTTAGTTTTGTAATAACCTGAAAAAATGATACCGTAATTTGCGCAATCTCACAGCAACTCCTATAATATAATTATCACTCTCTTTTTGTCTTGAGGGAATTTTATGGATTAAGGAGAGAGAGAGAGAGAGAGAGAAAAAAAAAGAGAAAAGATTAGAATTCTTTTACTATCCTTTTATCCATGAGAAACATTAATTTCCTTCGAAAATTAGGCGCCATCTATTAGTAGAGATAAGTTTATCCATCCTATTTTTATCCTGAAATAGAAAGAAGATCCATTTATAAAAGTTGTTTTGGTGATGCAATTGAAAATTCCAAATCAAATTTCGATGCTTGTTAAGATCGAAATAAGTGAGAAAACCACTTATATGTGTATTCCCTGAGGTAATATACTTTCATCAAGATGAAATGCACAATTTAATCATACATATTTTCAAAAAGCCAAAAATAAGGGAGAAATATAAGAGCAAAAAAAAAAGAATAATCCATTTCAAAAACGAAACTTTTTCCTAAATTTTATCTCTTTGTAACAAAACCATAAGCAAGAATTACTTAAAATAAATTTTTGCTTTATAACATCCGTGAAATTAATTCATATCATAAATTTTCCAATAGTAAAACTTTTTTTTTTTTTTTTTAATCCAAATGGATAGAAAATGAAACATCCCAATTTTATCTTAATGGCATTAGTTTTTTAAGCGAACAAATATTGATAAAGTTGACAATACTAAATATGTCTAAATGATGTAAATAATATTGAATAGAATTGAAATTCTAAATTTGACATTTTTAATAAATTTTTATCAAAGAATAGTTTCAACTTTCAATTCGCATCAGTGAGAATATAAATTCGGACATTTTTTTGAGCATAATTTTTTAAAATGATTCAATCTTTTTTTTTTTTTTTTTTTTTTAATGACTTATTAATAATGAAACAATTATAAAGATTCGTCCCTTTTAGCAATTTGCTGGAAATTTGACAATTCCTCATCAAAGATTTAGAACATTGGCCTAAAATCGATTGATTTTAATTAGAACATCTTAACGCCTCTTATAATTTGCCATGTTGAGTGTAACATAAATTCCTTCACACCAATGATGACGATGACAAATATGTCAAAATTTATGACGGATTGTATACCAAATACTTCATCATCTTTGATGAATGCGAAAAGATGAAATAGTTACGACATCATCTAATGGTTTCATACAACCGATAATCGCTTTAATGAGTCGCATTCAGAAGAAGTCGCAAGGATAAGCGATAATTGATAGCGATTATCTTATCGCAAATTATCGCTTCTAATACACATAATAATAAGCAGTATTCTGGCGTAAATTACGCTATCAGTGAATTGTATTTTTTAATAGAAAGATATTTGGTAAAAACAATAATCTCTTCGTTTTGAGGGACTTTCTCAAAATTTTTTTCCAACGAAATAATTTAATCAAATATGAATATTTTTTAATTTAAAATTGAAATAATATTCAAAGAGTTACTTTCTACTTTTAATATCGAATATTTTTCCAGAAAAAAAAAAGAGAAATTACATCAAAAAATTAATATTTTTTAAAAATATTTTAGGAGTAATGATTTGTTAATCAGATGTCTTGCTAAATGTAATAAAACAAAGGAACGAAAAATTATAGAACTAGGACTTTCACCTTGGCAAGAAATATGTTCGAATGTACGTGGTATGGCGTGCTTTTCCGCTTTTCATATTTCATACAAATTTTGGATTTTTACTAAATTTAGCTTTTCCATCTTATTAAATACCAATTTTTAATCGGCCAAATGCAGTTTTTCTTTCCTTTTCTTTTCTTTTTTTTTGCATCCATTAAAAAATTCAAAAAAAGTATTTTTGATTTAAACATTCAAATAGAAAAGATTTTTCATACAAATGCTAAATATTTATTTATTTACCCAATTATATTTTAATTTAATTTACATTTAAATATTATCTATTAGCATATTCAAAACTATTAGAAGATCTAGATTCCATTTTCATCAAAAAAAAAAAAATTAATCAAAATTTAGCTAAATTTTATGGATTCGATATCTTCATCAAATTTTGTCATCTTCATTAGATTTTATTCATTGGAATTGCATGAAAAGAATCAAGAAATGATCGGATAATCAAGAAATTTTCATTTTCATTCCTTTTTCGATCAATGATATCATCTCATCTAAATTTCAACATATTGGATTTGTTTATTCTACTATTCTTAAGCAATTTAGTCTTACTATGAAAAGTTAGTTAAGTGATAATTGAACAGGCAAGAAAAAGGAAAAAGTGGAAAGTGAACGGATTGACAAAATTTGAAAATAAATTGAAAGAAGCAGGAAAATTGAATTAACAAATAAAATAATAAATATATCAATAAACAAATAAATAAATGAAATTTCAGTACTTCGAGCACAATTCCCATGTTGGCGATTGAATATCAACAATTTGACGTCAAATTGCCGTAAAGAAAGTTATGAACTTCGAGAAAGCATCAAATTTTTAGCAATGAACGAGTCATTAAAATCTCTTCAGAGAGTATGCTTGTTAGTTCATTTTCGAATTGTATTTCAAATATCACTAAGAACTTAGTTTTCAATTATGTAGATTTTCAACAAATTATCAATCAGCCTAATTTCTCAATTTCTACAAATAAATTGATTAAAAAAACTTCCCTAAAAATTGCTCACTTCAAATTGATAATTGTAATTTAAGAGATTTTTTTTTTTTAAATTTCAAAAGAAATATTAATTTCGATATCATTTAAATAGTTTTCTAATTTCTATAGAAAAGATTAACTGATTGAGAGTTTTAATCAATAAATTGCTTATTTCTTAATTTCAGGCGTTTGGATAGATTTGCTGATTGTAGCGTACAAAATTATGAACAACTCTGTGGACGTAGCAGTGGAAGTGTAAGATTTTCTTTTATTATAAATTATTTTTGGAATATTGTGATGCATGAAAATTCCAAGATTTATCAATAATTTCATGTTTATAAAATTCATATCTTAAAAAAAATGCCTGATGATTTCACAAAAAATCATTGGAAAGGAATTTTTTTTCGTTTCAAATATAAGTGAAAATAAGTCTTCTCTCGTTGGTCAAAAAATATCATATTTATGTTATGGTACCTACATTTTGGATGGTACCAAGATTACTTTTGAAATCCGTCATTTCAAGTACCTCTTTAATTGTGGCACATCAAAATATCTTCTTCAATAAATTGTCTTATTATTGATTTATAAAATTATTTGTGCATACATTTCAAGTCCACACATAACTGCAAATCTTTGCTTTTAATTTCAGTTTATCAATCGATTATTTTGGATCAGTCGCAGTGCAATTTACGATATGTTGACGATCAAATGGCCTGTTCTTCCAGCATCTTGTAATATTGATTTTTCAAAACATAGGCTAAATATATTGAATTCAGTTTCTGCTGACAGTCAACTGTGCCATTTTAAAGCATATAAATTATTGATTGGCTGTATTATATCGATTTTTTTCGTGATAAAAAGCATTAATTATTGAATAAAACTTTTCTATTGATGTATTGCTTGTAGTTTAAGTTTTTGATTCAATGCAACATTTAAAATAGAGCCAAAAAAAAACATACTGTCAAAAATGGCAGACTGTCAAATTGATGGTCAGTTTTGTATTAATTTTTAAGAAATAAGAAATTCGGAAAACGAAATTTTTCGAGATGAAAATGATCGTCGAGAAATTTCTTCATATTCATAAAATTTTCACTTTCCAAATGCTTCAATATGGAATCATTCATGGAATTGTTGCTTTCCAAAAAGGTCTCAGAATTAAGTAAAAATGCATCAATCACATGTGAAATAATTTTTCAGAGCTGGGCTTTTCCTTACTAAAACCCCAAAAAAGATTAAATTTTATTTCAAAATTTATGCTTATTCTTGGCAGAGTATTATTTTCATCGTCTTTTTTTTCTTTGCTAATATCTGATACATCGCATTTGAAATAGCTCTGAAAACTCAGAAATATTCATCACTACATTATTGATTTATAAAGTGAGATTTAAAAAAATGACAGTTTTTATTAAATAAGTCTATAACGCTAATGATAAGTTAGAATTTCAACTCAATTAAATTTAAAATATTTAAAAGCAAATTCATTTGACATCATATTTTGTAATTTACCTATATGGCAAATTAAAATATCTGTAATTACGATTGATTATCGGCTTCTAAAAGATAGCATTAAGATTACTTCCGAGAATGCAAAAAATTTGTCCAATTAAAAAACTAATTCTAATTAATTTAATTAATTGCGAACTTTTTTTTTTTTTTAAATTAGATGGAATAGTTTGACATATATCATGTTCCTTCGCATTTACTAGCACCAATATATATATATATAGTTTCCTGAAAAACGATTAATCTTAGCGAATAATATTTTCGGCAATTTAAAAATTCAATTTATCCGTCCATTACATATGTTATCGAATTTTTGACTGGAAAAAAGAGCACATATATTATTGCATTTGTCAACTGACAAAAATTTGCTTATTGGAATGCGAAAAATGATCATCAATTTTCCAATCAAAATTTATCAAAAATGAGAGTCGGAAGAAAAAACTGAACTATTGCTTGTTACATATGTTCGAAGAAATCTTTTTTTTTTTTTTAATTTCTGACAATGAAAATATTTCAATTCTTGCTATTGCCATAATTGACTTAAAAAATTAATTATTGTTTTAAATACTTGCAAAGAGCGAATGTTTGAAAGTATTTGTTACAGTATTGTTCTATTCTTTTTTCGTTTGATTATTATTAATTTGAGCGAGAACTTTTAAATTTTAATTAATAATGCTAATGTATGAAATATTTTGAAAGCATGATATGCAGTTTTTTATTTAAGTAAAAATTTAGAAAATTAAATTTGATCATTGATAATTTCTTTTTTCCAAATTAGAAATCAAATGCATCTTTAAAATTGCAACTTTACGAAAAAAAAAATCTCACGAAATTTGTGAAAACTTTTTTTAAATAAAAAAAACTCAAAAATTTCGAATGTTTCTCGAAAATTTGCTTACATACGATGCATACATACCTTTTCCACCTCGTACCCTGAAATTATTGAAAATTTGTGTTGATATCATTTGTATCTGAAATTGAATTAAGCTCCAAGTTCTAATTAAATTACGAAATTCAAGCAGTTTCTTATCAAAACATGAATAACAGGAAATTAGAACCTGGAATCTTAATTCAATTTCAGGTACCAATAATTAGTGAGGCTTCGAAAATGTTTCTTCATTGAATTATGCAAAATGACATTATCAATTTGTCTACCTTCATTTCCTGAAAATCTCTTCGCTTCTTTTATTTCCCTAAAACAAAGCAATCGGAGCAGAAAGATTTTGAAAATTTCAAATTCAAGTATTTACGGAAATGATTGATTATTTCTCCGTTATACTGTTTCTATTGTCAATATTATGGCTATAATTTAAATTTCTTTTGAGTTGTGAGTAAGTAATTGTAATTTAGCGAGACTCATTTCATGAATAATTTAAATTTAGCCACTTTAAAGCATTTTGTCACTCCATCATCCACAACGAAACTAAATTTTACTATTATTTCTATATATTCGTAAAGATATTTTCATTCAAATAAGAAAGCAATTTAATAGTCGAAAATTACTGCAAATAAACAAAAAACAAAACAACAACAACAATAATAATAAATTTTTTTTATTTCAAAAAAGAATAATTCATCGAAAAATTTATATTTAATCTATCAATTCAGTCTGTCGCATTCTTTTCCACTCCTCTCAATCATATCTTTTTTCTGGAACCTTTTGCTTACTCATCCATAAATTCGTATATTTTTGAAATGATGAATAAATTAATAAAAATTAGTAAAAGTCAGCTAATAAACCTTTCAGAATTGAGCCTTTATATTTCAATTTTGCTTACTATTGTTTTTTGATTTTTTAAAACTTTTTAAATTGTAATTTTTAAATTCATTTTTTTGCTTTCAAATAGGATAAATTGTTGTATACTTTTACAAATATTATTATAAATACTAATATTATTAAATTACTATAACTAACATTATTGTTGATATTGTTATCATTGCTATCAATTTTATCACTTCAATTATCGAAATTTAATTATTTCTATGGCCATTTATCATTTATTATTTCTATTTGATATTTCTTCTGCAATTTTTTCTCCGAAAAAAATGTAAAAGATATAAGGGAGTATTTTAGAGATGCATATAATTAAGTATGCAAGTAAATAGACGAAAGTTTTTAGAGAAATTTTTTTTTAAAAAATTAAATGGGAAAAATCAATAAAAGAGACTGATGAGGTCATCCATTCTCTGAAAGTATGACTGAAAATATAGCATCAATATGTAAATTATGAATTTTAATCTTATTCCTGTGAAGAAACATTGCAAAGGTCAAGGAACCCAAGGTTAGTTGATCACAGACATCTTTTTGAAATCTATTACCCGCTGATTTACGCGTCTTCCCGCTCTCCACTTTTTTTGCCAGTAATAAAGTTCATCAGCACGACGTAGTTTGGTCACTCTCATTCAAGAATCATAGGACTATTAAATTCAACTTTATCGCGGCCTGAGGTAATTTTCAAATATCGATTTTTTTTTTAAACACTATTTAACATTTTAAACATTCGATACAATTTTCAGTATATATTATTTATTTCATTCGGAAAGTCCGAAAATCTTCCAAATTAAAGTTCAATTGAATTACTTTTCTTCTTTTCTAGATTTTTGATCATTTCTACTTCTTTTTTTTTTCTCCATGTTTTAATATTACGGAAAGAAAAGAATAAAAAAAAAAAAATTGCAAAAAGGAATCATCATATTTAGAATATTTTTGAAAATTTTAAGAATAGTATAATTTTATTCAAGAATAAATCCACTGGGTTAAAAATTCTATGTATTATTAATTCAAAAATCAATTTTCATTTTAAACTTTTGCGAATTTTCTGGCAATTTCTAAATGTTATCGAATATAAAAGTTGTGTGCAGCGAAAAAAAACGGAAAAATCATTTTAGAATGAAATGATTGTTATAAATAGAAGAGAAAAAAAAAAAAAAAGACGAAAAGTTTCTAAACTATTGATTGCATTTATTTCTTTTTCCAATGTTTATACAATATTCTATTCTATTCTATTCTATTCCATTGTGTTCCTATTGGATTAGTGTAAAAACGCTAACGAATAAGCGAATAGTACACTTTTAGTCTTCTCGAAATTTCTGCTATAATTAGGTTAGTTTACCCCTTTACTTAAATATTTTATCTGCTTCAATAAGTTCTAATTTAATAAAAAAAAGAAAAAAAAAAGAAAATCATTCCTGGTTTGGCATTATCGAAATAATCGATATTCCATAATGAGTAGCCGCTGAAATGCTCAATTATACTCTCAACAAGAGAATTTAGGAAGGTTAAATTTCCGATTACAGCATATATTCAACATAAAATGATTGATAAATCTGCTCATACAAAGACTATAAAACAATTTAGAAATTATTGATTAGTAGCAAAAAAAAAAATTTTTTTTTGAAAAAATTTTATTCTATTCTTATTTTTTAAATTGTTTAGTTTGCAATTTTAATATATACTTTTTTTCTTTTCCTTCCTTTTTATAATAATTAAACAAAATCCGAGATAGCAGCAGTAATAAGCACGAAAGCGAAGCAGGAAAGTAGTAATCTTTTAAGTGTGATTTAAAAAAAAAAAAAAAAAAAGAAAGAAAAAAAGAAGCATCGATTCTCTTTCCTATCGAACTTGCCAGTGATTCGATCGAATGTTCTTTAGTCAGTATTGAAGAACTTTATGAATGTATGCAAAAATAAATGTGAAAGTATGAAAAGTCTTCTTTGCTAGCACAAGCTTTTGCTTTTATTACACTCCAAAATATCATTCCATCAATATTTCTCGTATGCTGCTTTTCACCCAATCAATATCATTGGATTTAAATGAGAAGAAGAAAGAAGGCAGAATATGAAATCTCCATAGGGAAGAAAGAAAATAAAAAAAAGCATAAAGTATGACTTCAGTTTGAGGAATCTCGAATTTTCCTTCTCTTCGCACTTGCTACATCTCGAAAATCTTCAACCATCCATCCCTCAGGAATTCAAATTGACGACAATATTTGGGTTTGTTGAAAAAGCACAAAGTTATAGATGAAAGAAGAAATTAGAGTGGGAAGCAAAAAAAGTAAAGCACGAAGACATTTATCAAATTATTCAAACTTATCCCGGCATTTCCCTTTCTTTCTTCGCCTTCTTCTTCACTCATCCAGACGACCTCTGATTTTTCCGTCCAACAATTCCTTCTGACCTTTCTCTCCTTTATCTTGTACAGTTAATGATCTATTGATATCGTCGTCTGATTATCATTATCATTCCATCCTTATTCCAATTTCTTTCTTCTTCTGATCTCTTTCATTCCAATATGATGTATAACTCTATCTGATTGTCTAACTATGTTGATAATAATTCGATCGAAGAACTTTAGCGATCTTCTCATTTCAAAATTCAAAATTTCCAAAATCGTTGAAAATAAGTTCAATGGATAACTGAACGACAATCGTACACATTTGATCATATGTGCCACCAGACACACACCCACATACTCATCTATTATCATATCATTGTACAGTTTCGAAGAATGGTGGCTATAGGTTGTGGTGAAGTTTACGATGGCATATAATCCTCTTGTTTGAACAATAACAATCGACAAAAAATTCTGATAATAAGTTAAGAATGGACTGATTATCCTAGCATCATTATCACCTTGTCAACAATTCTATCCTCTCAAAATTTCAATCGAAAACTTTTTTTCTTTCCATTTTTCTTTCCCTCTCATATTGGCCATTCAATTTAACCTTTACTTTTACATTTGCTATTCAATTTTTCTGGCTGAGAAGGAGGAGAGAAAAGAGCAGGAAATACATTTCGAAGATTTTTTAGCCATCACATCCACCATCCATCCATCCATCGCAACCGATCATTTCACAAGTTCTCCTCCATCCTGTTCCTAATAGATTATCATCCCTTTCTTCAATCCATCTTGATCTTATTCGTTTTTCTGATGGTCATCTTCACCTTTGCTTATATCATCTTCACCTTGGTCTTATCAAATGACCAATGACCACAGAGTTGCTAATCATTTATTGCTGCATATATTATTTGTTCCATATAAAAGTAAACATCTTTTTACATTTCATTAGATAACAAATACAACTGACCATTCTTCTTTACAAATGAACAATTATGATTTGATCATATCACCAAAAGTGATCATATCACTTTTTTTGGATTTACAGCATTGATATCATCTTTGGTATCAAAGTTAAATTCACTTTTTTGAAACATACTTTTAATCATTTTTAATGACATCGCACTGTAAAGAGCTTATTTAAATATTTGTGATTAATTATAACGAAACTTAATTTATTCAAGCGATAAGCCAGACATCTTTCCGATTATGAAAATAATAAAATAATAAGCTAATAATAAGCTATTATGAAAATAATAAGTGAGATGCATAAGATCTTGGAGTAAAATGCGAAGTAAAATTTTGATATTTAAAGATAAATTTTAATTTTTGATGTGAAAAATTAGATTTTAAAAATGGAATGTGAAAATCTTAAAATCACTCTTTGCTTGTATCGAATACCTATTTATACAATTCTTCGTCTTGAATATCAATGTAATGGAAGAGAAGAGTATTTATTAATAATCGATCATATATGAATTTGTAATTTTGTTTTAACTTTTATTCTAAAAAGAAAAGACCCTTTTTTGATTTATTTAAAATTTTGAGGAAGAATATCGAATTGTTAATTGTTTATTTTTGTTACACTGCGTTGAAAATTCTTTTTGTGGTTTTTATGCATAAGCTCTAAAATTAATATTTCTTTGGAAACAGTGCATATTGGAAAAAATTAAAATTGGCATTTGAAAAATTCAAAGCAAAGGTCTTATGTGTGTGTGTGTGTGTGTTTTTTTTTCTTTTTGGAGGAGAAAGAAGTTTAAAAGGGAAATTTTCTTAATCCGAACTTTAATTTAGTAAACTGAAAAAATCATTACAGTTCCGATCGATTATTTTCGAATTTTTTTTTTTTTGTTTCGGAATCTGAAAGAATATAATATAAATATATATACATTATGTATAAATTATCCCAAATTTTGGCAAGTTGGAAAGTTTTTTTTTTTTTTTTTGTTGTAGTAAACAACCAAAAGATTTGAATTAGTCGTGACAGGAACTTTAAACTAAAAAAGTAAAGAGAAAGCTCTTTATGCTAGATGAGGCTTCAAACTGAACATCATTTCACTTCATTCACTCCAATGCTCTTTCACCCACTTTAAATCTATTATTCATTTCTAGTTGAGACAATCATTAATCACTCATTCAAATTTTCTTCACTGATAAATGTTTTCCATAAATTAACAGCTTGGTTTTAGTTTAATTCTACTAAGTTTTCGTTTAGTTTCACTGATGAAAATGATCATAGCATAAATGGTTAATTCAAAAAGAGAGCTATACGAATGTTCATTCGCTTTGTTTAGAGTGTATATTTTAAGTTGAAATTTCTTATCAGACATTTCTTAACTGCTCCAGCGAACGCAGTCATTCTTTTCAAAAATGAAAAGATTCGACTGAATGAGAAATATTGATTGACTGATCGGAATGAATGAATGAATGAATGATGCTTAATAATAGAATAATTCAGATGATGACTTTTAGCATGTCAGTCGTAACGATTAGAGATCAGGTTTGGGAAGAGATTAACGAAAAGCAGTTGTTTACCGATTATGGGAATGGGGTTGACAATGGGACAGTAGGAGAAAGGGAAGAGAGGATAGAATAATTTAGTATGCAGTGCTAGAGGTAGTAAGTGGTAGTGGATAGTGGAGAGTAGGATGAGGTAATATGGTACTAGATGGTAGAAAGTAGGATAAAGTGGTACGGTACTGGACGATGGAGAAATAGGATGAGGTAGTATGGTACTAGATGGTAGAGGTATGATAAAGTAGTACGGTAATAGATGGTAGAGGATAGGATGAGGTAGTATGGTTTGGAGGGGGGGGGGGGATGTAATTCAGGATATAATTTAAGATGCTGGAGAATAAAAATAGGAATAAGATGAAATAAGGAAATATGTCTGTCTCTGAATCTATGAAATCTAGAAATTTGAGGGATTCTGTGAAAATTTAAAATTAAATTTAAACGGCCGAAGCCATGAAATGCCATGCAAGTTGCTCTTTTTTTTTCCGGACAGTTTCATGAAATCGATTGGGGTAAAGGGAGAAGAGACAGGTGAAGTGAGAAAAGGGAAGGGAGAGGAGAGAAGGGAAGAGGAAGAAAGGAGAAGTAAGAGAGGAGAAGGCTGGAGAGTGAAGAGAGAAGGTGAAAGGTGAAAGAGGGGAGTTCAAGAGAGGATTGCGTGATTTTTGATCGAAGGGAGGGTTCAGTTGATAGACTTGCCATACGGATTACAAATGTAGCTATTCCAGATTCGTTGCGTGCAATATGGTATTCTATATTCGGTAAATTGTTGGACAGATCTAGGCTCTAGGACGTCTAGGCTTATTTATTTGTCCTTTTTTAGGTTTATTTAGTTGATTAGTTTTCTCCGAGATGAACCGAGTATTTGGGAATTTTAAGATGGCTTGAGAGATACCGGAAGAAACGTCTGACTATCTTCATTTACCTGATTGTTTAATTTTAACTTTCTTTTTTCGCAATGGCTAGGTTATATTCGTGGATTGAAGAAAGAAAACTAATTGAGTCGTTTTAAATAAACTTAAAAAAAAATTGATTCAAATTCTTCAGCCGCTTGAACAAGAAGATCTGGTGCAGTTACCACCGCAAGCCGTACCATCTGAAATGGCTGAAACCAACAACGTAAGTATTTTCAACTCAGTAAAGGGATTTTGAAAAATTTTTTTGAAGAAATGTTTTTTATTCATTCAGAATCTATTGAAAATTTAATTGCGACTGATAATTCACAGGTTTTTAAGTGAGCTTACGCAGTGTAATTATTTTACAGAAGCCGGAGAACCATTACGGGCAATTAAAGACTGAAATGCCCTTAAATGACGAAAACCACATTGATGGGAAGAAGATCGTTGCACGTCATATACAGGGCACCGTTAAGTGGTAAGCATGCCTAAACTTGTCGTTTTACTTGTTAGGATTTAAGATTAGTCATTGATATATGGTAATACTGTTATTGAAGAAGCATAATGGAAGCTTTTTTCAGGTTCAACGTCAAGAACGGCTATGGGTTCATAAACCGTGCTGATACAGGTGATGACATCTTCGTTCATCAAACGGCTGTCACAAAGAACAATCCAAACAAGTATTTGAGATCACTGGGCGATGGCGAGAAGGTCCATTTTGTTTACATTTTCTTGATCTTTGAATCAATGATTTCGATAGGTAAAAGTAGAGGAAAGGAAGGATTTTCTTTGACAAGGAGTTGTCTTTCAAGACGATCATTAACATATTAAAAATCAATGTAGTGAAAGTTAATGATGGAATGCGATGATAGAACTTAATTAGAGTAAATTGCTGTTTTGACTTACAGGTTGAATTCGATGTTGTAGAAGGACAAAAAGGCCCAGAAGCAGCAAATGTCACCGGTCCGAACGGTTGTTACGTGGAGGGTTCGAGATATGCAGCTGATAAAAGTGATATGCGAGGAAGAGGACGAGCTTATCGTCGACGTTTCTATTATGGTGGTTATCGTCCGGGCAGAGGTGGAGCTAGACGCGCGAATTCTGAAGGTGATAGAGCTGATGGTGAAAATGGCGATAACGATGAAGTGAGGAATTCTGAATAGATATTCTTTCATGCAGTGTCGTCAGAAGAAATTTGTAGAACACTGTAAATATGTGATTTTGATTTACTAATTCGGGAACAATTGTTTTTGTGTTTGAAATCATTAAAATGTTCTAGGGTGGAAGACGCGGACGTGGAGGATTTCGTAGTCGTGGACGCGGCCGTTTCCGTGGCCGAGGGCGTGGTCGTGGTGGACAGCGTCGCCGTGCATCGGAAGGTGATCATCAAGATGCCACTACAGAGGACCAATTAAATGGTGAAAGTATTCCACGGAAAAATTTTGGCCGCGGACGCGGTCGTGGAGGTACGAATTTATTTACTTCAATTTTTTCAAATAGAGAATGATACGAAAGTCTTGGAGGAGACAGATTAAAATGTATAATAAGTTACTGTGACTCAGCTATATAGATTCAAAATTCTTTTCAGAATATTCTGTTGGAACTTGTAAATTTGAGCTGTAAATTTCAGGCAGAGGTCGTCGAGGCGCTCGTAATGTCGATGCTATGAATGGTGAAACCGAAAACAATGTACGCGTGTCTTGTGACGGCGAGAGCAAAGAGAATGAACGTCCAATTGCTGATACAAAGCCGTATGAACATTAAGTTACTCTGACTCAGGTAAATGAATTCAGGGTACTCTTTTTAGGATATATCTTGGAAGATTAAAATAATCGTAGAATAGACTGACGTGTTTGTTGACGCTCGTTAGTCATTTTTCGATGATGATTTACTTCAAGGAAATTGCTGATATATCAGGCTTGCAGTTTTAGATTAGATGGAAGCTTTATTAAATTGAATGATTACTTTAGCTTTAAGTGTTTTGTTTTTCAGCTGAAAATTGAACCTATTGTGCTTTCCCAACTATTATCAATTTGTCATGAAGCTCGCCCCTATTACTGAATTAATGACATCTGCTTCATCTTTTGCTAGGAAATGCCCAGTTTTAAAGTTTTCTCTTGGATCAATCTTTTTTCTCGTATGTGCTTCGAATTGGCGATTAGTATATGCTTATTTTGTAAGTATCATATCAGTACCCGACTACGGTCAGTCTCATTTTATGGATGGCCTCATATGTGTATTATTGATGTAGATGATTTGAAAATTTCATTTTTTAAGAAGTTGAAATTAATTCACTCAGAATTTCCGCATTCACTTTTTTTTTTTCAAAGAAATGCTGCAAAAAGTTTTAAATTTCAAGATACGAAGCACTCGTTTTTGATTCTAGTGAAAAATCGTTTGTGATTCGAGCTGCATGCGTTCAATCACAATAGGTGCAGCATTATCGTCATATTCATTATTTCATTGATCCCCATTTTATCTTTATTAATTTAAGTCATTCAATGAAATATTTGGGATTTAGAATCCCCTGAAATATTCCTTCTGAATTTATTTTGAAAACAAGTGGACAAAAATTTTAGTTTGGGGTAGATTTAGATATTTTTACTTATACAGATAAGAAAGTGGTCCGAAATTTCCTCTTTTTTAAACTTGATGTTAAGCTTTAATAAGCATTCTTGATAACTACATTGTTGTTCCTTCACTCATGATTTCCACTTTTCATTTTTTGAAATTTTATTTTAGTGGTAATAAATTGTCTTTACATGAAATCGTAAAATGTGATTACTAATAGAATGCATGCCTTCCTATCTGTTGAAAATTTGGAAAATTTCTATTCACTTTCCGTCTTTGCAATTGTTTTTATTCATCGTGCAGAATATTGAAAAAAGGTTCTTCTAATCTTCGCCATTTTGAATTTTTTGAACAGGATTTGCTAGTAGACTTTTCTCCAAAGATTCATTCATCCCAGTAATACAAGTTTCTTGCAAACGAATATGATAACTGCAAGCGTACGATGTTTTACAAAAGGAGGCTTGAAATTCATCTACGATTTAAACTTTTTTTTTAATGCAATTCTATCGTTTACTATAATACTATGTTTAAAAGTTGCATGAGGAAAGTAAATTGGTTGCTTGCAAGATATGCATTTTTTTTCTTTCCTTTTTTTTTTTTTTTTTTTTTTACATTTTACCAATAAATAATAAAAGTGAAGCTCAGATTAGAGAGTGGAGATTCGAAGATGACCAAAGTTAAGAAATGGAAGGGTTAAAATTGAGAAATAAAAAAAAAAGAAAAATTAGAGGCGAGGAACAGTGCGCAACTGAAGAGCATAAGGAACTGGAAGAGCCGTAATCGTGGGGTCGATGATTTTGTTAGCAAAAACTATCGCATTGTTCTAACAAATGCTGCGATTTTAAGGTGATTCTGAATTAAATAGGAATGGTGAAGACTAAAAGATCAGATCGCTACTAGTGACTAGCTCATTATGTCATCAATACACCGACTTACGAAGACAAAGAGAGGTATTCAGTGACGAAAAAAGAAATTGCCATAGAAATCAAAAATCTATTGTTGATAATGAAATCAAATTTGAAATTTGTAAAATTGAAAACAATGAATAAATATATAGTATTTATTTCAAAGTATCCTTTGCTTAGCAAAATAAAACACCTAATTTTGAAATTTATTCAGAATCACTTTCGATAATCCGTGGTTTGCGCGTTTTTTTTGCAGTAATATTATCATCTTCGTCGGGCAGAGATATGATGCTAGCTTCTGATTGTTCCCGTTTTCCAAGTATAAGCTGAATTCCATCAGAAAATTTAGAGATAGTAGTATCTTATTCAAGGAAAGTTAAAATAATTTTCAGTTTGAATTATTAACTCGTGAATTTTACTAACTTTCACAAACATAAGATGTTATCCAGATTTAATTACTCTAAAGGACTACTTTTAATTCAAAAGTATTCAGGCGATAAAACCTTATCATTGTTGTTGTTTATAACGACATTTTTTTTTTTTTTACAAATTATAAACGACTCGTTAACCTCCGTATTTCCGTTTGATTTCGTATTCGTATATCCGGAAATATCTGAATTAATAATGCCATCGGTAAATTTAAGATCTATCTGGAAACCAAATCAGCAAATAAAATGCAGTCTATTAAAATTCCCAAAAATCTCACTATAAGAGTAATTATAAGAAATTCACTGTTTGGTAAACATCACATCAAGAAGCGAACAAACAATTTCTAACGAGAAAGAGGAAAAATTTTCAGAAATTTTTCAGGAACTTTCAACTGAAAAGTAATTCTACAGGAACGAATTCCTATTGTAATCCACAATGTATTGCTCTCTTTGATATATATTTCGTCACTGTTTAGGTGCAATTGTACTAACAAATGAAGTGATAATTCCATGATAGTCTCTAGCAGTATTATCTCAGCAGCTGACGGATATATTGTAGTTTGACGGATTTTTCGACATGAAAAGGATCAAATTCATAATAACCAATCCTTTTACTGCCATCATTCGCAGTCAGTTACAATGGGAATTACATAATCAGTCCAAACTAATTTTATAATAGTATGATTAAACGAAATAATCGCAATAAAAATGAGAAAAAACGTAAAGAAACTTACTTCTCGTGGAAGGCATACCGTAGATCTGTTTGTTTTATTTCGCTTTCTGAAGATAAATCAAATAATGAGTCTTAGAAATTTACATCTGAAATTTATGATTCGGAAAGAACAGAACAAGTCGTTGAAGTTTTCTGACAAAATTAGTTACGATAATATACGGAACTTACTGCTTTTTTTTACATTCATCGTCACGCTGATAAGAGTTATCAAATTCCAACATATCTGAACCTGAAGTTATAACCAGGCTACCTAGCTGATGCGTAAAGAAGAAATAAATGAAAAACAGAGAAAAACAGACCCTTGAAAAGCTCATCAATCTCTTCACTTGATTCTTTCTGTCCAATTAGTTTTTGTGATTCTTTCGAACGCCTAAATGAATATTGAAACTAATTAATCTATTGCTGCAACTTATTTTACCTTCACATATATTCAGCGATACCGGTGATATCAAAATCTAATTTGGAAAGCTATAACAGCAAAAATCTACAGCATAAAGAAATAGCAGGAAAGAGGTTCACAAATGACTATAAACGCATATCAACAAGCCATACAATAAGAAATATGATACAATGAATAGTAAGTAGGATATTTGTATAGAATAGTTCAAATCATTCATTCAAACCCGAATTTATTTTCTTCAAAATATTTTTGTTCCGGACTTTTACTCATTCTAATTTTTTGATCAATGATTTCTCCGTTTTAAGTTCTATGTATAAATTTTTTATTCGCCAATTTGGTTACAAAATAGATTTTCCAACATCCTGTAAAAGTCACCACAATATATTTATGTTAGAGTTGAAATAAATCTCTCTAAGTATTATTCCTCCCATATGACAATAAAACGAACACACGAGATGTATTCATGAGTAATTGCAAACGAGAAATTTAAAACTGAAATCCAAAAAATGTATTTCAAAACATGCTAATAACTTGAAAATAATTCAATTTCTTACGGACTTTTTTCTTGGTGGTAGTTCGTATTGTATATTTTCGTATTGTAATTGTTTGATGATTTTTATTCTCGTATATTTCTCCGTCAGATTATTACGAATGAAATCGACCAAATCATCTGAAAAAGCAATATCTCATACTGTGTTCGGTACTTCTCGAAGTTATAAATGATATCAACAGTTTGGAAAAACGAAAAATGATATTCAAGAACTTTTTGCAACCAGTTAAAGATGTTCATACAGCGATTAATTTCAAATATTTTCTGCAATATTCCTTAAGTTTTTCTTTTGGACGTTCAGCTATATTTTAACCTGACAACTCTATAAAAAGAGGTTCTTGCGGAATCTTTACAATTATATTAACCTCCCAGCGATCGATATTTATATCACAAAAAAATAATAATAGCCTGTTCAGATTTCATACAGAAAAAAAAGTATTTTGTTCAGTTTCCTCTTAAGAAAAAAAAGCATTTTGCCAAGTTGAGGATAAATAGAATGCATGCGGTCTTTTCTGATGTTCTAATTCGAACCTGGTCGGCAAGAAGGTGATTTTGAATTAAATTCTTTGATGAGATTATGCATTTGGTTGACAATTTCTGGAGTAAAAATTGATGACTTAATTCCTCTCTCCACATTTCTACAAAAGAAGAGCATAAAGAATATTGCAAACTTTCAAATTTATTTTAGTCAATTATCTGAATTTTTTTTAAGAGATACATTCTTAAAATAAATAGTTTTAAATGAGATAAGATATCATAGACAAATTTAACTTTTTAAACCTTCTCTTATGCACATCTTGACTTTAGAAGATTAAAACGACAAAGAGTTAACCAAAACTGATTTAATTTTTCATGAAAAAAACCAAATTTGTTTACCTTCTAGTACTTCTAGCACTAAATGTGTCCAACCCAAGCATCTTCATTTGCCGAATAATTTGCCGACGTCTTCGAGGTCGCGATAAACCTTGCTCAATGTATTCAACGATGTCAACACCTAAAATTTAAAATCTTCACCCATTTTTATATATTTATCGAACTATAGTTCATAAAATTGTAAGAAAAACAACTTGAGACTTCTCTTTTTTACCTTCAGGTTTTTCCTTAAACAGTAAATATTCTTCATAAAGGATTCTTAATTCATTATCCAATTCTTCAGGCCATAATATTTCTTTGCCTTTACTGCCATCTTGCTTAATTCTAAAATCAAACTTTGTTTTCAATCTTGCTAATTTATAGCTTTTTCGTTTTTTCCAGAATTTCTGATCTGTTTTAGAAACTCATACTTTTTCAAATGTGTATTATTTCTTCAAAATAAAGATGAAACCTGATCCGAACAACTCTAAAGAACACAATCAAAGATAACCAGTACATTACTGCCTAATCATTCAAAATTTACTCGAATGTTCCATATCCATTAGCAATTTCGTAACATTCTTTGGGGCCTTTCCAGAACAAGAGTTCCGGAATCAATTTCGATCCAATTTTCTGATAATCAACATAAAATCGTCGCAAAACATGATAACCGAATTGGTATATTTCAAAATACTGGCTTTTTTTGATCTCACTTATTGATTGATCTTTGAAACACTGAGCAAGTCGATTGAAGATTACAAAAAGAGAAAGCTGTAATCAAGAATTAATATTTAATGACTGAAATATCTGTAGAATTTTTGATGAAATCGAAATTCGATTAAAATGCTTCATGTTTTTCAGATTAACAAAATAAAAATGAAAAGCAACCTGGTACAAACGTGGAGCCATTTTCAAATCAAAAGCTACTCGATGTAGAAGTTTCAAGATTGCTTTATTTACCTCGACTGTATTAGATTCGAAATCAGCTAGGAGAAAAATATACCTGTAAAATGATTTCAAAATAGTCCCAAACAAATAATGTAATCTGAAGCACAATAGCACAATAAGCCATGCAAAACCGATCCAGAAAATATACACTAGAGTATAATGGTAACATTTCAACAACAAACTTTTTCATTGGTATAATCAAACAAGAACAAAATATGACGGAATTTCAAATTTTTTGATTCAAACACATTCTGCTTTCTTACTGGTGTCAGTCCTATCAGACGCATTAATCAACTTTGTTGAATATTTAAAAAAAGATTCAACATTTAAATCACATCGTTCTTCATCAAACAGTAAACACATCATCAGTGATGATAATAAACTTATGAAGATGAATAATGTTCTTTTAGTATGATAAAATAATCACTGTACTTTTGCTAATACAATAGTTAATCATTTGTTGTACAAAATATCAATTTTGTTGCACAAATTACCATTTTAGAACGTCCGTTCGTGCGAATTTTGCGATATAATTGTTGAAATGAAAGTCGATTTCTTTTTCAACTATACTCGTTTCATCATCGGATTCACCGCTTTCTTCTTCATGCTCTTCATTGAATTCATCACGTTCGACACTGAACAGGACATTGTTTGTCGTACCAGAATTTAGCTCCGGTCCATATGTTTCTAATCGACACTTCTCCCAATTTGCTTCAACCTGCTTGTTTTTCAGAATTTACTTCAATTTAAATTCAGAATTTTCATTTTTATCATGTCTAAAGATAAAAAGCAAAGTTGACTACTTTCAAAAAATTTTAAAAACTGATCCAAACATCTGAATCTATTCTTATCTTTCAGTTTGGATTACAAATTTATTAATCTGAAGAGGACATTTAAAACCAGCTCAAGTAAAATGAATCAGTATAGATAACCAAATAATCAAAAACTGGAAAGAATTCAATCTCCAGTTTTCGGATTTTGATAATATTAATACTGAAGCATACTCCAAGCATAGCCACTTTTCCCTCTCTATTAAACGGCTCACCTTTCTTTCATTAACTCCTCTTTTCTCTCCGTTCCAGGATTAAAATAAGATGATCTCTTCGTATCAAAAAAAAAAAAAAAAAAAAAAAAAAAAACTTCAAAACACAAAAATGAATATCTGAGAATAATAAACCATTCTATAGCTGCCTTAACTCAGCAGAAACTGTCAATAATAAAAGCTGAATAAATAAGGAAAATGAAAAAAGAAAAAAAAGAGGAGAATGGAAAAGAGTGCGGGAGATAAAATGAAAAATGACTTCTCTAAGATCCACAAAGTATATAGCCCGTAATTCGAGGAACTCATCCTCGGGGGTAATGTTGTTTGTTCCAAACACACCATCTGCAGGCCATAAATCACGCGCTGATCGAAATATACCGACAGCATCCGCTATACGCCTCTGCCAAAGTGCATGTTGCACCATAAGCATTGCGAACTGTCTAAAAATAAATTTCTAGAAATGGGAGCTTTGAAACCTCGAAATTCGCATGAAATCTTAGCTGCAATAACTGTTATAAAATAAAGGAAAGTAAGAATAAAAGTTATAAAGAAATATCGAATGCAATAACACAAGAGAAATGAAAAACAATAGGGAAAATAAACAAATAAGTTAGTAAATACTGATGAAGCCGGTCTTCGACATTCAAAAGCACATCGATGGCACTAATATTAACAGTTGGTTCAACGTATCCAAATATAACATCCGATAATTCTTCACAAATATCATCCCATAAATTCCAGTCTGGTCTTATTGATTCTTGTACAATATTTTCTGAAAGAAATCCAGTAATTTGCACTAGGAAAAGCAAGGATCTGGAAAGATAGAAATAAATAATTTCAAACCAATTCGGACTTTCAAAAAAATAAAATCCTTCTAGAATGTCAACCAGAAATAATTACCTTGTTTTTCTTTTCTTTTTGGCTCCCGTCTCCGGATCTTCTGACGCTTAACTACCGTCGATAACATTCCTTTCTTGGAAAACTTCTCAATCAAACTAATATATGTGTGATTTGCAAGCACAATATTTCGCAAGAAAGTTTTCGAGAATACACCGGGCTGCAAGTATGTGATCTTAGTAAAAACTTGCAGCAGACCACGGAATGTATTTAACAAAATAATTATAAAATAACTGCTCTAAACCCAAGCATAGAAATAACTCCCATTTAGAAGAATTCAATTTATAGGAGTTATTTGAAATCCAAAGCAGCTCAAAACAGAAAATCAGGGCATGTGTTTCATTAAATGAATCTTTTGGAATACTTTAACATCAACATAATATGTTTAAATAATAATTCTTTAAAAATCGAAAACTTCGAAAGATCAAAATTTGTTTGTAGCAGAAAAAAATATTGTGTACTGAAATTTAACTAACCATAAATCTACGAATAACACAACTTGACAAATCCCTATATTCTTCAACTTTTAATATATGCGAACAAGTTGACCCTATTTGTCGCTTCCATTCCTCACTTCCAGATTTCAGGATTGATACTAGCCTGAAATAGTAAAAGAGCTCAATAAATTAAGAAAATTTACCTATTTGTAATGAAAAGTGGAAATTTCCAAAGGGAAAAAAATAAATAAAATTAGGGGAAAAAATTTACGTAAGCAATAATTCCTTATAAGCAGCTATAGCGTACTGTGCGCGTAATCCGTGAATATGGCCCTCTTTTCGCTCAATTCTTGCTCTTTCCAGATAATTATCTAGTTGAGTTTGGACATGATGAAATGCCTCTATAGTGAGCGAAGTTTTTATCTAAATTGATCATACAGATTTTATTTAGACTATGAATCCAAACTATGATCTATATGATCTGTACCGATTTTTATTTCCTTTGCCATTAACTTTCCACAGAAAAAGGAGAAAAAAAACTTCCTCAAAGAATTGGGACTTGATACTTGCGATATCTATTAATACTTACATATTCAGGAGATAATCCAGCCAAACGGCAGAATTCCAACGAGAACTGCATCAAAATAAAATAATGTATATCAGTTTTGGCTTGCCCCAAAGTTCGTTTTCCAGAAAAAGCCTAGAATGATTTCTACTTAATATTTTTTTTTCTCACCTGCATTCTCTAATGGCTGTATAATACAATATTGATCGAATTATGATGTTCTTATTAAAATGGTGGAAAAAACTGAAATCTAAACTTGATATGTGCCATTTTATGTGAAAAAATCCAAAATTTGCATCATCTTTTGCAAATAAATTAACTTACACTATTTTTGCATCCGCACATCAGTCGACAATACGACTTTTGTAGCATTTCTACACAGAAAGATCGCAAAACCACACGCACGTTGAGAATCGAAATATGTTTGCTAGTTTCAATGTCAAATGGTCGCCGGCTTTTCGGAACTCGCTGTTGAATCTTCCGCTTGTTTAAATGATCGATTTCATTGGAATTTTTTATCACTCTGAAAAAAATGAAAAATGATACATTAATTTCCTTTAAGCTCGCGAATTAATTTCAATCTTTTTCAAAGTGAATCTCCATGCTCGCCGTTCAGCCATATTCCTTGCAACAAATTGTTGATTAATATCCACAAGTTTAGTCATAATTTCCACAGAATACATTAAACCATTTTTTCTTTCTCTATGGGCGAAAAACTGATTTTAATCTACTTATTACACATTCCTGACATAATATTAAATTTAAGGAAATTACAAAGATATAGTCTTAATGTTAAAAATGCAGAAATAATCTTAATAAAATTTCACAAGAAATTAATTCGAAATTCTAATAATTTTCTTGTTCATCACTTCAACTGATTTTGATGAAATAGAAACCAAAAACAGAACTTGTTGACAACCATATCGTTTTCTTTATTAATGGCTTTCAATCCTTTCAAAATGTAAGATCCTGCAAAAGCGGTATGTCTGCTCGACATATATCGACGCTTATTCAGCTGTTTCTCCATTTCTTGTATAACAACTTTTTGCATTTCAGTCTGTTGTCTTTTCCTTTCTTCTGAAGTATGAATACTTCCAGCTTCGACGATATCCCTTGCTTCCTGAATTTTCAGCTCTTATTATTTGAAAAAAAAAATCGAAAAAGAAATCCAATAATTTAGCAAAAATTTACGTATTGCTTCAGCAACATGGCAAAAATCTCCAAAATATACAAGTGAAAATCATGTTCTGTTGAATTTTCGGATATTTCAACAAGTAATTTTCCAAAACCACTTTCCAAAAAGGCCAGAACTAATTGATCATGACTGTTCATATCTTGAGGAAGACGCTGCAAAAATATATTGGTATGTAATCCGGGCAATTGCACGGAAAAACTTCGAAAAAAAAAAAAAAGAAAAACTAATTCAAATGAAGAACAGAATGGACATCTATGAAATGTTTTCTGAAATGAAATTCTTCTCCTTACTTCAATATCCAAATCAGTATCACCAACAGCAAGAACATAACGAGATAAAGCAAAAATTCTTTCCACCAAAAGTTTCGTTTCTTCATCTCTTTCTAACCAGTCCTGAAAAGAAATGTTTCGAAAAAATGATATTTGGTACTCTTATTTGTTTTTCCAAAGAAAAAAAAAAAGAAAAAAAAAACATAGAGTCCAGAAAATAATGAACAATCATTTTTTTATTTTCAGTCAAACTATGGTTAAGAAGAAAAGCAACCTTTCTCATTGAATCTTCGTAAAAGAATTAATATTACTTGGTTTTTGGCGATTTAATATCTGCTAAAAATAAGGAAGAGAACTGTTATTCTGGACTAGAAGATTTCTGCAATCTATTTTTCAAAGAATATAGGAGAAATAAAGATGATTATGAAGATAGGATGGAAATCTGTGAATGGATTAGTAGGTATAGTGTTTTTGAATTCTTTTCCGTCATTTTCGCTTTTCGCAATAGAATTATCTAAAAACTATAAAAGACTTGCTTGCTCCTTTGCAGTCTTCCATTCTGCCGTCTTTCATATTAAAATGACATGTAGCTTGGAAGTTATGTTTTTTCATATCAGATTTATACGTAATATACTATAACGAATTGAATTGATTCAAATTAAGCAGATTGGTTAAATGAATCCTTGTTCTATTCATGCAGTCAAAATATCTACATTTTCAATCTCAAGATATATTTGCAATTCTAATGCTCTTATTCTCAAGGCTTTGATTACCGAAATATTCCAACCCACTTGATAAAGTTGTTCAATTCAGATCTGTAAGCGAAATTTTTATATATACCTGAGCAAAATAGGTCGAAACTTTTCTCTCAAAGATTTTGAACAACTGAACATCACCGAAGGCTTCTTTGGAATTTCTGAGATTTTTCTCAATCTGCAATCAAAGTATTATTTTCAATGTCAAAGCAAACGACAAACTACAAAAAAAGAATACGCAAAGAAAGATTAACTCCAAACTTAATTAATAACCATCTTGATTTAACGTCAAAAATAGCTTTACTTCTTGATAAACCAGCCAAATTTTCTTATCCTCTGGATGTCGTTCACCAAACATTAATGCAACTGGTTGGCATAAGTTTATCGTAAGCCTGAAATGTATGTAAAACAATAAAACTAATTTTGATATTTTAAAATAACTCCACTACTTGCATAAATACACTGAGCTGACCTGACAAATAAAATATTCTTGGATTGACTGAAGCATATACGATATAATATGGTATGCTAATATATAGCATGCTAATCTTATTTATATTTTATTGTTAAACAATGGTTCTTACCATATTATAAAAATATAGAAATTTAATTTCTATCAAAAAAATTTTCGGGCTCTTTTGAATAAATGTTTGATCTAATTAAATTCAAATATATTAACGATAAAAATCAATATTTAGTAGCTTAATAACATCGAATTCAGTTTGACAGATAAATACTCTGGAGCAAAATCTTTAACTGTCAGCAGGAATTTATAAAAAGAAATATGCCTTCTTCGAATTTAATTAGTTATTGAATTTAATTGCATTAACAATTTTATTGCTGAAAAAAAAAAGAATGAGAATAAATACCTTAAAGCAATATCAAATAATTTATCAGACGTGCTTGGTGATTTCATGATCGGAATCAAATCGTATCGGATAATATTCCTTTCACCGCAAACACGTCGTGCTACCGCCATAGCCGTATCATTCCGTAAGAATCGTATCAAATCACGTATACTTTCTAATTGAATTTAAATTGATTTGAAATAAAGTTTTTTTTCGAAAGTTTGCGTTTTTAAAGACTTCAGCGTAAGATTCTGCATAACAAAAAATTGGTTAAGAAAATGGAATCTAATAAAAAAAAAAAAAAAAAAAAAATGGCAAAAATCTAAAAATTAAAAAAAAATTTGCTCCGAAATTATACCAAAACAGTCTGGTTCCGGATAGTAAACGCCATTTTCCAGAAAACCCAAAGCATTGATTGTTGATTGAATTACCCGTTCCATCGAGAAAAAAGTTCGAACATTTATCAAAACTTCTGAAATGCTTATTATATAGTCAAGTTAATACAACAAATTAGTATTAAAATCTTACTATTGACACCTTATCAGTCACTATCAATATTATCAGCAATCAAAAAGCAATATCATCATAGTCCCACCACTTTAAACGACGATGGACAAACAATTTAAATTATTCAAATTTCAAATTTGACTATTCCGCCACAACTAAGAAGAGAGATAATTGCGACAATGTGAGAGTAATAGGAAGAGATGAGAGCATTGTGAAATGTCCGATGCAGGAAGATTGGTAATTAAAATTTCAAATTTCAAAAAATTTTTTTGAATTCCTACGCATGATATCCTTAGATTTAAATAATCAGAACATTCTTTACAGGATTTTTTCATTATTTTTAGTTTTAATTTACCGAAATTTTTGTTTTGATTATCAAATTTTTTCTCTTGACTATGAAATTTTGATCAGAACTTTTGAAATTTCCATGCTAATCGTCGATATTATATTATCAAAGTTATAGAAATTTTAATGTAATGCGTGAAAGTTTCAATGTTAATTGAAATTTTTATCCTAATTGTTGGAACTCTAATTTTGATCATCGAAAATAAAGTTTAAATTCTCGAGACTTCGGTTGAGACTGACAAAATTTCGATTCAATCCTCAGTTGTTCTTTCAGCAAATTCGATTTGTCAACTTACGACGGATAACATTGCAAGCGAGTCAAAAAATCAAAAACTGCTGGATGGTATTAAAATCAAGTAGTCGCAACTGATAATTGGAAATATCATAAAAAAGATTTAGGACTGGTTTTGAATTTGAAATTTCAGTCAGTAATCTTCTCCCTTCTCTTGCTTGGATCCTTTGCTAGTTAATCTGAAATTATTTTTCCTATTTTTTACGAAATTTTTTTTCCATCCATATCAAATATTGTATCTGTATTTTTTTCATCTCTTATTATGTATATTTGTCAAATGAACAATATTTTGGATTGATTTCTTTTTTGATTAAATAACAATTTATCTTCTTCAATAAATTATTTACTTTTTTTAACTTTAAAAATTTCCATTTTGTCTTATGTCAAATAGTAACGAAATAAGATAAGCCAAAACTTCTGGTAGTTATAAGCGATAGAAGTGAAGATATCAATAATGGTAAAAAATATCCGGATATTGTGAATAAGAAACAAGAACGGACTATTGGGATAATTTAGGATCTTAGTCTGGCCAAGTAGATTTCATGATTAGTAGTTCTGTTCAAGCAGGTAGGATTTGAGAATCCAGCTTAGTCCGATAAATTTCACGGGGATAATTTTGTTGGAAGCAGGTAAAAGTGATAATGATATTTTATAATATTTGCTGAAACATTGATATATGGCGCTGTTCAATATGAGAATTAAACTCGAATATATCTATGCAAATAATGATAAATTAATTTATTAACAATTATTCTCTGTAAACTTAAAATGCAATTCATTATTTGTCATTAGTAAATTAACAACAAATGTTCCATATTTTTGAAATAAGAAAACGAAGAAATTAATGCTAGATAATTCATTTAATAAAAAATTGGATTTAAAAGATTAAATTTTTATGTTTAGAAGAAATTAAATTTAGCAAATTTTTTAATCTCAAATAAATTAGTCATGGATAACTTTTTGGAATTATTTTGATCCGAAATATTTCGTCTTTCTCGTTTTTTTTTTTCTTTTTTTATTACGATTTCACATTTTCAATCAACAAGCAAAATTGTCGATGATATTAGAAAAGAAGTACTTTCAAGGAAATGGAATATTTAATTTACATTGTTACATTATCACGACAAAAATGCTATGAGCCATAAATTTTATAACTGATTTAATAGCAATAAAATTTTCAAAATTGATCACACACTTATATTACAAATGTATCGACTATAAAATGATTTCTTAGCTAAGCAAATTACAATATCTATAAATGTTGGAAGAGAAATATGATCAAAGAATCGGTGTATAACATGCAGCACCTTGTGCTGGCACTATACCCACTATGGTAGCCAAAATTTCACAGGTAAAATCGAATTCTCCTAATTGAAAAACATTGACAGCAACACAGCTGAAAGCTAAACATGCCTGTGAACATTGATCAGTATCCTGGAAAAAATTCATCGAATATTATGGTAAAAGTTGTAAAAGAAAGATTAGTAATACGGTAATCTACCATGAGTATTTAAGTATCATTCTGCATATAACAATATATGATAAGAGTTAATTATAATTTAAGCTTCTAATAATTGTAGATGAATTGTTCGATATCTATTTGGCAGTAAAAATTCTGAACTTTTGTTTTGATAAGAATTCGAATTAGTAATGAAATAGCATTTACTATTGATGTTTAATGAATGATTTGAAATTTGTAAAATTATTCCTAATGAAAACACAATTATTTGCATTTTCGATACTATCAACACTAAAAGTTAAAATTATTTCATATTACTTTATATGTTGTGGATGTTGCGGATCATACAATGAATGGAATTTAATTAAGTTTATTCAGATTTGAAGAATAAAGCTATCATTTATTACTTGATAAAAACTAAGCAAATTATCTTTAAAAAAATCGAAATTTAATTTCTTTCACTGAATTTTCATCAAAGTTTGCAGTTACATTAACTAATAAAAAGATGGGAAAAAAAGAACTGCTACTGAGCAAAATATTTCGTTCCATTTTGCAACAAAAATTTGAAATTAAACTGACTGGAATAAAATTTCAAAATAATTTATGCATGTTCGAAGCAATGTGATAAGTCAATTTGAAAATTTTACCAGAACATTCTGTATTTCATATACTTTGCCACCCTTACATTCTGTATTTTGAAGTAATTGAAACATAACATTGCCATAGTTCAAAAATGACGGCAGTGCTGCAATTAAAACTTGTTAATTTACATCTAACCAATTAACAAAATAGTAACTATCATAAAAATAAAACTGGTTTTTTCCAATTGCAAAAAATTTAGGAATAGTATTGTTTGCGAAGCAAAGTAAGTTTGAAAAGATTATCTATCACAGAAATAGTCTTTTTTTAATTAAGTTTCATATTACAAATGAAAAGAATTTAAATTTGATCTCAATCTCCTATTCATTTTTTATTAATTAAGTTCCTAACTTAATGGTCAAGTTGGCTATTTTGCAAATTTTTTCTTAATTTTGCTCTTTTCCTATTTAACCAATATGATAAATTTATTACAAGAAAAATACACAGGAGAAAAATGTTTTATATTTTAAGAAAAATTTTTTTTTAATTAAAAATGCACTTATTCTATTCATACCGAATATACTGTTTAATGAATATTCAGTTCATCGAATCAATACCTAATCTAGTACAGGTCTTTTTTTTTCATCAGAACTTTTGTAAATAGTAATTATGATAATAATAATGATAATGATAGCACTAATAATGACGATCACTTACGCATACAAGATTTTGTAATAAGCGATAGTTGGAAAATGATGAAAATGATAATAAGCTGTCGATAGTGCTTCATCATGATAACTGTTTGGCGTCGAAAATGCGACACTCTGGAAAGATAAATTCAGGAGAGTTTTATGTAAATGCTTTTATCCATGCATATGAATGATAATTTCATATATGATAAGATGTTTTTATATATTGAAGCAAGAGCTGAAGCGTAGATTTTGTATTTTTATTATTCGATAGAAAATATATTTATGATTGGAAAAAGAAGATTTCTTTCTTCCTGCAACTAGCAGAAAAATCATTTCGGGATACATCAAATGTAAATATGTTATTGTACAACAGCAATTTTGGATAAAAGAAAAAGGAAAAAAGGACGAAAAAAATGTTGTGATGAGAATTCGACGCAATCTTTACGCCTATAAATGCATACTTTCAATTACAGGTGGATGAATAATTTTCGAAAATATTTTTATTTCACACACTTTTTGGTCTTTTTTTTTCCAATCATTCAGTTTGATAAATATAAAAAATTGTTATAGAAAAATTCTTTTGCATTAATAATATTTCCATTATTTGTTTTTCTTTGATGGAAATTATTTTCTGCAATAAAATATCTACAATGACAATCTCTGTTGAAATAACTTTCTGATCAGGCAATCACATAACAAAATATTAATTCCATGTGGTATTTCCGAATTGGTAAAATAATATTTTTCCGGACGAAAGTTTGCTGCATTAGTAGTAAAATATTATTTTTTAATAAAAAATACTATACATAAAATTATTTCACGTTTAACAAATAATTTTTCATTTCCTCTTGATAAAAGTGAAATCTTCACGATAAAATGATCATGTTTTTTTTCATTCGAACACATTTCTTCATTCGAACGTTCACGGATTGAAATTTAAAAAGATTTTACTATTTGAATTCTGAAGATAAAATGAAGCATATGAGTTTAGTGAATAATTTCTCTCATATAGGCTTTTTGAATGTATAAATTGATCTTATATTAGTGCTTTCAATTACTTTCTTAATTTGTAATAGCAATAGTAGTAGCGGAATCTATTATAATTGAGTTTGAAATATGGAAGATTTTATATGTTGCTGGCAGAAGTTTGAAAAAAATCAACGAATATTCGATGAGTTATGCAAATATCCAAAATTTTGTAGCGGTAAAAACGAAAATTATGCAGAGGAGCCGAGACATACTACTAGAATTATTATATTATATAAAGAAAACTTGGCCAAAAAAAATTGATATGATTCACGATTAGACAGATGGCAAAGATTACAAATTGTCTGTCAATAGCAGTACAATATCTAGCGATGCAATTATCACAATTACCAGCAGTAGTCATAATCAATATGAGTATTATAATTCGTATTAATGATCACAAAAAGCTTTTTACTGAAATTAGCATATTTAGAATTATGATTTTTTTATTATTTTTGAATTATGTTCATTGAAAATTCGAAGTGCGCTCACCAAATCAATATTTTCGTGAAATGTGATTTTTGATTAATTTCAAATCAAAAACAAAATTTAAATCTGGAGATATGAATCTCAGCTAACTACTACTAAGACAATAACAGTTGTGTTTTAGCTGCAGTATTTACTGATAAAGGTGCGAAATTTTAGGATGTTTTATATGTAATAGTACTATACAACAGTACTATCGGCTTATCAAACCAGTTCTGTAACATAATATCCATTCTACGGTTTCTTTCTACTACTTACAAAACTACTTTTTCGAATACCCAGCTGTTATTTTATCATAAGAATAATGTGACGTGCAGGAAAAGAAAGAAAAAACGGTACTTGTCTGGTTTCTTATTTTTCGATATTCAGTGTTGACAACTATCAAATTACTGAAAATACTTGAAAGTAATGTTAACATAAGCTGTGACAATTCATGAAATCTCGGACTATTGACAGAAATGTTGAGGATTTCGAAATATGCTACAAATTTTATGCTTCCCAGCTATATGATGAACTATCCAAGTTACTCAGATGTGTTAACATTACACATGTGGGGAATTATTCAGTAGAATACCATTCTTGTTTTCTATTTCGTTCTTGCCAATTACTTATTTATTTTTTTTTTCATCCTGAAATATGTGTCACTTTTTCTTTTTGCTCTTTCAGCGACTTATTTCTCTAATATAAGAGAATATCATTTTTATTTCATCACTCCAGTAAGCAACAACAAGAAAAGAACAATGGGAAAAGATGTCAAAGTATGATCAATAAAATACAGAATTATTCCGTTTAATCAAAAGCTAAAAACATGATTATTCGGAAATTTAAACTCAAGTAATGAATAACTTTATTTATAAATAATTTTATTTATAGTTCACTAACGAGATTTTTCGATTTTTTCGCTAACTTTGAGCACTTCTGGTGCTGATAAATTTTCCAAAATCGAAACCGAAAAATGAAAAATTCAGACATGGCAAAGATCAACAATTAATCAAATCTTAATTACTACAGATGTTTCAACCTTCTCTTCAACTCTTCCACCAAACTGTCACGAGGTATGTCCTGTAATGCTACGATTTTGATCCGAAACATTCAACAACATCAAAATATCGATTACATCATCAATTCCACGAATAATATTTTGATCATTAAATTAGTATATGAAAAAGTAAAATTTGTTTATTAAATAAGCATGAAAATCAAAATTTAATTTTTAGAAAACTTGGAATCAAAATGATACCTGTTCGGTACGAGAAGGCACATCCCTCAATTTCAAGATGCCTTCTTCTAACTCGCGTTCACCAACAATTACTGCTAGCGGTATCTTATGCTCTTCACAATACTGCATTTGATCTAACATCTTCGGATTTGCCTTCAAAGCCATTTCAGCCTGAAATCCAAAATAACAAATGAAAAACAAGTGACTAATGAAAAGGATTGAATTTTTTAAAAGAAATATGTAGTTTCTAGAATGTCTGAACATCTTAAACCATGGAACACATAAGATAAAGCTAATGAAAAATGATGGCAATCAAATTTATTTAGTATCAAACCTTGATATTATTATCCCATAGCAACCGACAAATCTTCATCCTTTCCTTCACCAATTTCTTTTGTGCAGAAACTACAAGAATTTGTGTATCTTTTGATCGCATATGCTCCATCTAAATGACAGAAACGTTGTAATGAGCAAAATTTTTTAAAGGTGAATTAAAACTGAGACCTTAAATTTTTAGGACTAATTACCTTTGATTTTTCTTTCATAATCGTAAAAAGTCTTTCAATCCCGATCGATATTCCCACGCAAGGCACTTTCTGCTTCGGCAAAAACATTGATACCAAATTATCGTAACGACCACCACCAGCAACTGATCCTATATTCACAGCTTGGATTTCTTCATCAGCATTACCATTTTCCATTGCTGTTTTCTCGAAAGTATCTAAAATTCAGTTTTGTAGTTCCACTATATGCATTTACTTCTATGCCAAATTTTTATTAGTAGTCGCTCTTCAATTGATGTTCTGTGATGAAAAATGCTGAATCTAAACTAGCTGAGTTACATGCATAATATTAACATGTAGATCTAATTTATTCATCAATTAATTAGTACTCTATTAAAAAATAAGATTTTAAATTAAGGAAAAAAACAACTAACCTTTCAAAGTAACTTCAAAAATTGCTCCCGTATAATAATCAAGACCTCGTGCCAATGACGGCTCAATAGTGACAGTCGAAAGAATACCAAAAAGCTCACAATATTCCAAAAGTTGTTTCATTTCAGATACCGCTTTTTGTATATCATTATTTTTCGATGTCGTTTCATCTTTCTCAAACCAGTTCAATAAATCGAAATTTGTTAAGCTATTGTCATTTTCTGTAAAAAACTGAATTCCAATTGCATTATCCTAAATGAAAAAATAAGAAAGAATTAAATATCGTATCACAAAACTAATAATGTCAATACAATTAAAAGACGGATGAATAATGGTACAAAATTATAATTGACAGACATATTTACACAAAAAACTGATTAGTAAGCAGAAAGATACAACAAAGCAGCATACTGCACCCTGTTCATTTTAATATATTCTTCAAAAATATGATGTGATGCCTCAACTTTTGTCATGTTACCGGCAATTATAATGAATAAAAACGAAAATCCTTTCTGTTGCCATCGTTTATTTAATATACTCATTTCGTTCATAAATATTTATCTTCCTTCAAATTTCCTTCTTCTTTATGTTTAATAAAGGCAATTAATAGAGAAAATTTTGAAAAATACAACGAACCTCGTAAACGTACGAAAGTCTCCAGTTTATTGACAACATCAGAATGAATATGCTTATCAGTACATAATTCATTTCGGATATTTTCCCACGGGAGCTTGTCTAACTTATCGATCGAAGAACATACCGTTTTAAAGTATTTTTTTGGTATACCACAAACAGTAAACATGCCATCAAGTAATAACCTATGGTTTACCTAAAAAAAATTTCTGGAAATACAATAGCACAAATTGAAGTTGAAATTATTATATGACTTACACGATTCTACTGGTAATTAAACTACATAATATTACACCATACAAAAAAAAAAAAGAAATTAATATTCTAAAATATAGCATAATGAAATTAAAATGAAACTTGATAACCATAAATAGTAAATTTTAGGAGTAACAGTACATAATTAATAGAAATGATACTCAAAATTTCAATTTACTTACTTTGATTTCAAATGTACCAATATCCAACGCATTTAATATTTCACTAATAATTCTTAACAATTCGGCTTCCGGAATCATTAAGTCATAAGAACCAGCAATATCAAAATCCTGAAAAAAATTCTAATAGTTACTTTTAGAACAGATAGATGGCAATAGCTAAAATGCAAAATCATGTGGCATATAGTCTTCCTTCAATACTTTCATCTTATAGTTTTGTAATTCATGAGTTATTTCATGAAATAACTCACCAGAGTATTCAAGACAAACTTGCCACCATTCCCAATCTTCTCTATTTTATTAAAATCTTATATTTCCAGTCAAAATTAGTAAGATCTTCGTTTCCTAATCCTGTTAATTCTTAAAATTTGTCTTACAATACTTTAAATTAATTAGAAAATGAAAATAAAGAAGATAAAAATATTGACGCATTGATAAAATTCTCGGAAACGCCCTCTAGAAGGATTGTCTCTCCGATAAACTTTTCCAATATGATATCGTTTTAAATACATAACGGTTTTATTCATAGCAAGATAACGAGCAAAGGGTACCTGAAATATAGTAATTTGAATATATGAAGTTTAAAGATTCGATGTCAGTTTAAAATTAGTGTGACAAGTTTCTTCGATTATAAAGGAATGCTATTATTATTTTAAAAAATGAAAAATAAAAATTGGGACTTAAAACGAATAATATTCGAATTGTTTTAGAATAAATTCTTGAAATGCAGCTTTTTGAAGAACTTCTAGCTAGAAAATTATTTTTTCTCCATTTTTTAATCAATTTCAAAATTTACACAGGTTTTCTATATTCTAAAACATAAAAATTATGAAATGCAGAGAGATGAGCTCAGAACATATCATTCAGTAGAAAAAGGATAACTACATCATTAATAAAAATAACAATCTTTCAATAATAAATACCGTGAGATCGTAACGTAGACTGAGAAGTTCACCTCCTTGATCAGACAAATCATAAATCAATTTTCCACTTTCTTCTCCATACTTTCCCATCAAAATATTGCGTAATTCGAACACAGGTGTATCAATGGTAACGCCACCATGACGTTTAAAACATTCTGTAATTACGTCTAACACTTGTTTTCGTAATGCCATATCTTGAGGTCCATAATCACGCGTACCTGGAAAAAATTGTTAAAATAAGCGAACAGGAAAATAAAACCGACTTGAGGTAAATTTTAATGCTGCAAAAAAAAATTTAGAGACATACCTCTTGGACATCGAATTTCAAACTTCTTTTGAGATTCATGACTCGACAAAGGTTTCTGTTCCATCATGCAGGTTACGTTTCTTTCAGTCTGTAAAGAACTTTGTAGAAAAACAATTTCATCAATTGGACAAATTTTTTTTCCATAATTGAAAATCAAAAAGGCTGGAAATTAAATAATTGAAACAGATCTATAAAATCTTAAAATTTAGATTCCCATCTTGGAAAAAAGTTTTGAAAATTTTCATGGTCTAAAAAATAACGAAAAATCTTATTGTATGAAAATATATATTTTATGCAGGATAGGAAAACTCTTCAAAACAACTCTCGAAAGCGATCTATGGTTGAATAGTCATGCGAATCGTTTGACAATTTTGAGTAATTTAGAATATCGATTAGCACCTTTATCAATATCATAAAGAAAAGAAATCTCAAAACTTGATGGAATTAAAAGTTTGAAAAAACCATGAATTGTTGCCGAACTGATATTCATTTCCATTACCTCAGTAATAATTCCGTTTCTTCGAATAGTAAAAAATTTGATAAAATTTGAACAAGTTCGTTGCCAACGTACAGCAATAGGTAACATCAATACCGAAGTGTACTACTTGACAATTACTATGTTTCTGTACCAAATTTTCCACAAGTCAAAAGATCCAGAAAATCCATTAATTCTTCGTGATGCTAATTTTCCTACCGAAAGAAGTTATTAATAGTTTAATTTAAATATAGTTTAATGAATTTCACGAAATCAACAAAACAACCAGTTATTGAATAAATATCAATAACCTGTCACTGAACATCATTTCGGCAACAAATTCATAGACGTAAATTTATTTCCAAAGTTCGTAGACATTACAACATTTAAATTTCACGAAATAATTTTCGTTTAAAAGCATAAACACAAGGCACAAATGATGCTTTTCATCTTTTAGAATTATAGAACTGCTTTGAAACTTTTTCCTTTCTCATTATAATATCTGAAAAACTTAATCATGTGATTTCTAATAATGAATAGACTAATTCACCATAAAGTTATAGGAGCATTTCCAGAATCAAAGAAATCATGGAGTTTATAGCATTAAAATTACAATCAACATCAGCACTGAACTTCAAAAAATTAAAAAATTTCCACAATTCCTAATTAAATGCGGTTATTGAAAAAAAAAAGTAAAAAATTTATCTAATTAAAAGAGTGAATATTCCTTCGTAGTAATACTAAGAACTCTTTATTTTGAGAAATTATTCTTCAAATACATTCGTCATACTTCAAAATTTCAAGGTTTTAAAATCAATCTTTTCATTTCTCATCAACTTATTACACCTTCTAGAGTAAAATTCCCCATGAAACAATCCCTTCATCATAAATATATTCTTAATTACGACATAGGATGCAGATATCATGGTTCATTATAAGAATATGCTAAATACCAAGTCTTCATTCCCCTCCACATTTTTCAGAGCTTGTATTTCACTGGCTAGAGCTTTGATCTCATCACGTAGAATCCGCGCAGATTCTTCACCAGCACCAGTGTTTTCCATTTTCGAGACGTTGCTGAAAATGAATTTCAATGCAAGAATAGTCTCAAGTCAATCATACTTTCAGCATTTTACATTTCCAATATGTTCTCACAAAAGCGTTCCATTTATCATTAATATTATTTTAATTCGCATATGCAGTAATCAATCTGCACACCCATAACTTGAACTTATTTACTTTTCAAGTCCCTTTGCTTAAAATTTCGATTTTGGCTAATTTATACGTCCCGCAATATTGATTTTACGTGAACAGTATACGTCCCATACGACTAATTTTACGTGAACATTAATCTAAACAGACTTCACAACATAATAGAAAAACAATAAAACGCACAACCCAAGTCCACAAGGACTACGATAAACATTTAGCAGCATAGAATCAACAGATTGCGGAAGTATGCTGTATCAATAATTCTAATTTGTCCGAGCCTTCAAATACCGCTCTCCAGGAAAACAAATAATGCGGATGTTTAGTAGTCTGCAGTTCAGAAGTAGATATCTCTTGTTCTTTTGACCCCAAATGGTCGCTTGATTCAGTAGAGGTCAGCAGTGGCTCGAAGACCAATAATATCTCCTCTTCCTTCTTCCGTCTCTTTTTTTATTTCTCTAAAAACTCCTCTCAAAGCATTTATAAATTTGGAAAATTTGTTGAAAGTTTTTTTCAAAAATTCCCACTATTAGTTTGTGGCAGGTTGGGAGCATTATAATTGTTTTATATTCTTTCTGTTTTGTAGCTTAGCAATTATTGATTTGTTCTTCATTTGATTCATACTCTTTAAAGTTTTTACAAATAAGACAAGTCTTCGCATTTGTATTCATGTATTTAAACTTTTATTAAATTTTTTTTTTTTTTTGATTTCTTTTCGGAGAACATTTCCCGGAGAAATTATCAATTTAATCTGAAAGTTGAAGCTTTAGCAGTTACTTCTGCAAAAACTAACATTTTGTCTGAGAAATTAAGTTTTCAGCAGTTACTCTAGGAAATTTTTCAAACATTATTTATTTTAGTTAAACTAAGGAAATTTCCATCATCTAAAGATATTGTCGTCGCGACTTTCATCTGTAGGAAACTGTAGTTATTACCTAAAATGTCGATCGATATTGGAGGGAATCGATAGTAAATTACCGCACGTCGCTTGTTTTCTCTGCTGCTTTTTTTTCAAATCCTATTCTTTCTGTTTCTTTCTCTTCCTTCTATGTTTTGCAGAGTAGTATTTATCTGGGTGAACATTTATGTGTATTTAATACTTTTCCTAATGTTGCTTTAACCTAATCTTAGATGCCCAAGAGTTAATTCTTCTACATCATAACTGGGAAATAGCATTGTCATATGTGCTGGCTGCGTGATATTCTGTGACTCTCATATGTGGGTTGGATCTTTGGATTTGTTTGCTTCGGGTTGATTAGGTAGGTTTCTTCCGTTTTTGAATTGATTTCTTTATATTTCTTAAGTTCTAGTTTTTCAAAACATCCGTTATTGGAGCCCATTTGTTCACGACTTGCTCCACTTGGTGGTAGAATAATTAGCATAGCGTCATAAAAATTCTCACTTTTAATGATAAAAGTTCAATTATTCCCTTCTATCTTCTTTTTATTCTTCGTTGCTCATAATATCTGCTGTTTATCATTGATTTTTTTCTACCATTTCCAGGCAAGAAATTTAGTCTTTCTAAATCATTACTTCGTTCTGTCAGGAATTATAAATAAAATGAGCGATTATCCTCATTCATCATATAATCGAATAGCAACCACCAACACAACTCTTTCATCTCATAAACATAATATTCCATCCTCGAATCAAATACCTCAACAACAAAATACGCATGTACCGTACGTCCCTGCGATGAATTCAATTCCTTCTGGTATGTTCTATTCACGATATTATTCTATTTCAGAATTCTAAATATATTTATGTGAGGGAGATATTCAAGTGATACTATGAAATAATTTTGGTTGTGTCTTATATTTTAAAAGACGATGCAATTATTGCTTACTGGGAACATCTCAGGGTCATAACTAGTTAAATTTTTGCATCAAAACCATGGATTTCATGCATGATACATTAATAACACACAATGATATAACATAAATAAAGAACTGATAGAGGAGGGAGCGAATCCATCTGTGTTAATAGATCGACTTTGAAACAACAATTAGATCATGTTATTCACAATGTGTGAATTGCAGAAAATATTCGAAAATGCGCTTATTAGTCATAGAATAATTACTTCAAGTTGAAGTGTAAAAAACTTGATGTTATGGGATTCTAAATCCAACTATCTGAGATCGTTTGCTTGAATATCAGTTCCATTTGATAGCTCTTTGATTATTTCAAAATTATTGCCAACAGATTATAATATCCTTCATCTGTCTCTCTGTTTCCTCAGCCTGTTTGAAACTTCTAGAACATATATTTTATAAGCTTAGTTGTGGATTGTTTCATTTCATAAGATTGTGAATTTGTTGCAGAAATTTGAGAAAAAAAGAAAAAGAAACTGAAACTGGAATGTATTTAGTGCATTTTGTTAAAAAATGTGAAATATAAAAATAGAGCCTGAAGTTAAATCTGTTCTTTTATGAAAAAATTCAATTGTTATTTTCTTAGTTATATCAAAATTAGCCTTTTTTGTTAATGTTTCAGATGTTTATGGATCATCGAATTCACAAATTCCGTATCAACAGCCACCGATAAATCCTCATCATAACGGTGTTTTTCAGCTTAATCCGAATGCGCCACCTTTTCATCCTGTGTATTCGGTATGTTACCTGCATTGAGCTCGACAGATGTAAATGTTTCGATGGTCTGTGTGAAATTGCCTTCAGGATTAAATAATATCAGATAGTTTAAATTAAATCTCTCTATGTCCATCTCATCAGTATCATTTAGGATTTTATTTATGTCATGCTAACTGCAGTTTTTCGGAAAAATCTATGACTTTAACTTATAATCACAGTAATCAGTGTTCATGATCGAAATTGTTAACTATGCGTTGCACATGTGATTTCAATTAGATACACATCACATGAGCGATTCTAGAGCAGTACTTTGGTATGCAATTGAACTATTTTAATTTGCCCTCAAAAAAGAAAAAAAAAAGGCATGTTTGTAATTTTAACGATGACAAGAATGAGTTTCGAATTTTCATTTCCATTCTTTGATTCAAATCGGTTTTATCAATTTTTTAAAGGACTTTTTTCAGTATCATCTGCATGAGATGCCATCTTACGTTAATGCTCCAATGTACGATGGATATTGTCCAGCTAATGCTTATGATTATCAGGTTTGTTTCTTTTTAAGTAAAATTTGCATGTAACTTTAGAATTTAATGACTAAATTTTCTTTTCCATTTTAGCATAAAAAATTGATAAGTTCTTTCTAACTCATTTTCAATATTCTGAACAAGTTGTTCCATGATTCGAAGACCATTTTTCTAATTTCTAATATCGGATCCTTCGTTTTTATAATTGAACTTTTCCTCCTCTTTCGATTTCTTTGTAATGATTATTATGAAGTACTTTTTGTTATTTACATCATTACTTTTATGTTTACTTGACGAGCGAGGAAATATTCACATATTGAGACTAATTTTGATGCAAATATCGTTCCTGAAATTGGAATAATTTCACTTGAAAAGTTGAGAGAGTTTTTCAGTGCTCTGATATAAAATAAGCTATTTTGTAAAAAACGAATTATCGGAAATTAGAATTATATATCTAACTCTGTGAAGTGCAATGTAATTACGAAATAGAATTCGGGAAAGTTAGATCCGAGCAGCATCTGAATAGCACCAAATACAACCACATATAGAGCATAATTCTGGAGAGAACTGTGCTGTACATATGGTCGCATTTGGTAAGTGTAGAGTCGTCGCACATTATCGACAGATGGTTCGGAATGGTTCTATTCGTGAATTCTATGCATACATAACACTACAGAAAAACTATAGAAATATATGAAAATAAACTTACAAATCAACCAGGCTAAATTTTATTTTGTTGAATGGTTTGCGAATTTGTTTATGTGGTTTTTGGTTTGCTGTTGTGTGACGTTGAGCACATATTCTTTTAAAACTTGGCTTGGATCGATATGGTGTCATGAGAGTGATGTGATGGACCACTATGATTAGGATGATAGAACTGAGAAAGGAAGGTAGAATGTATTGTGGTAGATGAGTGATTCATCTTATTTTTTCGGATGGTTTAAAAGATTCGTTCCATCATTTTCCAGTGTTTGCGCAGTTGTTTGACGGTTGTTATGCATGAGAGAATGAAGATAGATGGATAGATCAAGGGAGTCATTGATGTGATTTTATTGAAATTTGTGACCGAGCGATTTTGGTAATAAGAAGTAGAGAGGAATTGATGGACGCACAGAGATTGTTGAATGGGACAAGGTAACTGGTGCCAGAGAAGTGTGAATCAATAACCATGCCATTTCCTTTGCACTGCGCATTTATGCCAGCCAGTCTTTTCATTCGATGGGAGCTCATTTCATCAGTATTTCAGATTTATGCATTTTCTCCATCCTGTGCTGCCACGACTCTCCGCGGTCCATTTTGTATCTTCAAAACAGAAAACCGTTACGCATCCTCTCCCTATCTTCTTTGTTTTGTTTTAGTGTGCAAAGACAAGAGGTAAACAAGTACCAACTGGTTTTCTTTCAACACCTCCTTACTTGTCCGTCCAGTTAGATATCTCGTCCAATCCGATCTAATCATTGCCTGATTATTCCAATTCAAGGTTTCATTAACAATAAGATCAAAGGCAGGATTTAAATTTTGTACTTTTTCCTCATAAATCTAAACACAAGCAGTTTTTTGGATAAGTTAACAAAAGAAAGTTTTTTGAAACGATTTCACTTCCACTCTGACATAATATTCTCGGAAATGTTAATCTGGAAGGGAAAGAGCTGATTTATTATGATTTTCTTTTCTGATTGCGATTTTTATGAATAAATAGTTTCGAAAGAAATTCTGCATTTAATACACTCAAAAAATTCTCCTGTTTCCTAAAAATCAATTCTCATATATTATTAACACAAGTTGTTAATCTTTACTTATTTCCATTTACATGAATGAGAAGTGAGGATCGTCTTCCGAAAATTATAAGATTAGGAGATTTTGATATTATTTTCTCAATGAATTTCTTTGTCATTTCAAAGGATTATATCCTTTTTATGAGAGACAAATTAAAGATTCATAAAAACCGGCTCTATCTTCGTACCATATTTTGTGATACCTTTGTTTAAGAGGAAGCACATTATATCAGTCGCGGAAGTTTTTCATGTTTCGGGGATAAACAATTATATTTTAAAGATAATTTTATAGAAATAAAGGGAACTGATTTGCATCAGAAAATTTGAAAATAATGCAGTACAAATGATAGATTTGATGGGATATAATATATTGGTATGGAATCAGTACTGATAAAAACATTGTTGAGAAGAAAATGAATAAAATTATTGGACGTAATGATGCAATTAAAGGGATATAGAATGCCGAAGTGTAAAAGAAGAGAGAGCATAAAAGTGAATTTTTCACGATTATGCTTGCTGTATAAAAGTGCATCATCACATAGGGATTGGTATGACCGACAATTGCTAGTTTTATTTTATCTTTTAGCTCATGGTATATAAAGCTATTTTTTAAGGTTTTCCTATTTTAATTAGTTTCTAATTATGTGTTAATTATAATCATTGCAATTAAAAAATACTCTGTTTTCACTGCTCTTTGAATGTCTCGAACCGAAGTTTTGGTTTAGGATCTGAACAGCAGCAGACTCAGCACTCCGATCTTGAATCCAAAATACTAAATATTATGAAATAAAGCTTTTTTTTAAAATCTCATTTCTATCACTGCCAATTTGGTCATGATTCTAATCATCATTTCGAATCGTTCTAGGATTTTAATCGTGTAATTTTGAATAAGATTATATTGGTAATCGTTATTATTGCAGTTTCCGCAAGAGATCCCAATGTTCACTCCATATATGGAGCTACCAGTATCAAACGGTAGTGATGCGGATACAATGAATGCAGAATTGAATTATGGTAATAATTTTGGGTATTACGGACTGCAAGCCAACCTTTCACCTGCGCTTTGCGAACGAATGCTATGCAATGAACGAGCCAAAGAATTACAGGAGGTTTGTTTATTAAGCTTACGTAGTATCCGTTTTTGCATAATAAGTATGAATCTGTTTGTAAATTTATTTGTACAGTTATATCTCTATGATTGCTGCGTTGTTTCCATTAAAATAGTTCAATTTTAACTTTTCACTCGTATTAAGAATATAAACAGTACAGATTTTTGTAATGGAACTGTAGTGGTATTCTTCGGACGAGAATTACACAGTCCACAGTCTAATTAGATCTAAAATACAAACAGTCTAAAGACCTTGTTCTGGTACTCTTCAATATGTTCTGTTAATGTTATTCTCCTTTTGAAAGCTTTTTTTGCAGAACATAAAATTACATGACCGAAAATAACTTGACCATTTAATTTTCTAAGTACTTTTTGACTAATCGATTCATTTTTGTGTTAAATGATTTAACGAGAACTTCTTCTTTTATATAATTTAAATTTTTTCGGGATATTTAGGATTTTATTTCCAATTTAGATACAAGTCGGTTTGGAGCAGCTAATATTAGAACCGGGTGAATTTGAAACCTGGTCAAATGCTATCAGGGAACGTACTACCAATCCACTGTTCAAAATTGATGCATTGAAAATAACAGTTGAAATGATTATTCAATTGGTAAAAATTCTTACATTTAGAATTTTCGCTTTTCTTTTAATTAATTGTTAAGATATGAGTAATTTATTGCAAGTCTGTTATGTACGCGAAATATTTTTCTATGGTATTTCATGCATGTATCTTAACGCAAAAAGATTGTTCAAGGAAATTTTTTAGAATAATGACGTAGAAGAATGATGTAATGATTATAAAGCAAAGCTGAAATGAAGGTTTTGCACTCTTATGATTGTGGCTTGATGAAATAGGAATGTCCCTTCGAAATTAGTATGAACAAGACTAAGTTGAAGATAAAATAGGTGGAGAGCAAATATAAGAAGTATTCGCGGAGTTCAGAAGTGACCACTTGTCTGTATGCATTACGTGTAGTCAACTTTCATACAGATTGACAATATGCAGTTCGAAAATGTTTAATTTACTGGAAAACTGTTAAACTGTTAAATTTGAAAAATTTGGTTTTCTAATTTTTAGGCTGCTTTTACATCATCATCACAAACTGTACAATATAATTTGGCAAAGTTATGTTCATTTTTGTGTTCTGATCTGCATACCTTCCAAGATGATATGATTGCTAGTTTTTTATGCTTTCACGAGGAGCAAAGATCCAATCTCAGCGATCAACAGCGAAAGAATCTTTTGTTGTTTTTTGCGGAGATTTATGAAAAACTAGAATCGGTAAGCTCTTTTTCTCCAGTTCTGATTATTACTCTTGTGTTTTTGCAGAATTTTTTTGCTTCACATTTCATTTTCTTCTCATACCTAATTTTCGACTTTCTGTTTTTCCGGGCGGAGAATTCAGTGATGACAACTTTTGTTTTATCATTTATTTCTTTAGAATTTGTTGGACTTTTATATTTTATAATTTAAATTGAACTTAGTGGATTGTTTTATTTCTTTCTTATCACTGACATTAAGATTTTAAATGTAGATTCTGTCCATTTTCTATATTCCATTTGAATTTCAATTTCCGACATTTTGTTTCTCGTCACAATAATTCGAGATGAAACATTTTTTTGCACCATTTATTATGTGAAATTTTCAAAATTTGCAACATGAACTTTTTTGATATGAAATCCTTTCTCAACAATCTAATTTAAATTTCAGAAAAAAAGTTCGAAAATGCAAGCTTTTGAGAATGCGCTATTGGAGCAGATCAAAGAAGTGTTAACGGCTGATCGTTTGGATGATTCGAAGGTTAAGGTGGTAGTGGAAGTGCTTAAGGTAAATTTTAATCGCAATTTGAAATTATATGAATCTTTAATTACTGGATTTACTTATTAAGATATCATTAAAAATTACAAGATCGATTTGGTTCTGTAATTATTTTTATTGAAAATGGCGGTAATTTCAAGCAGTCTTTATTTTAGCTTACTGGTCGTTATTTGGATACTGATGAAGGAACCTCTAAAATTAACGAGCTTCTCACACAATTGAATGCTATTGCTAAAGCACATCCGGCTATCAGCGAGTAAGCGTCATTAACACTGACATAGTTGTAAAATTAATTTTTTTTAAAAAAAATCCTGTAATTCTTTGCGAAATAATGTGGTTCAGTGCCTACAATTATAACTTTAGAAAAGTAGATGACATCAGGCACGATAAAATATGTTTTTAGAAACTTCTTAACGAGTTAATATTATGTTCTATATAGGCCATCTAAATTCCCAATCAAGTAAACATTGCTTGCATGAATTGTTAAAAAGTAGTTACGCAACAAAAATGTAAATCAAGGCAGACAGGCCTAAAATATCTTTCGGCAGTATGCCGCCTTCTTAAGATTACAAAAATTAAGTTTCCAATTAATTAAGAGTTCCTGTCGGTTTTCTCATTTTTATTGAATCGCATTTATACAGTCTGTGGAAAAATATAATTTTTGCTATATCTAGGCATTTTCTGTTTCTTTGAAATTCACTGTTCTCGAGATGTTGTGTTTTCAGTTCTGTGAAGGAACAAATATTAAGTTTGAACACATGGCGTGAGAACAAATGGGATGCATTAAACTTTCTGACTAATGAAGAGAAGGCAGCGACTGAGGTAAGTGATAGATTCATGTTATAAAATTTTGAAGGAGTATTCTTACTTCAGTCTCTAGAAAAAAAATTCATTCATTGGGAAAACTCATTCATGCTACTTTTTATATCATTGTAAATATTATCGAAACGTCCTCAAATATTCTCTGAAAAAATCAAGTTGGTACTAAGTTTTAATAAAGTTTCAGTTTCAGCAATATCGCAGGGAAAATGATCAAGGTTTGACACCATCTTGCTCATCCAGTTTTATCATTGGTCCCGACGGTCAACCACTAACCGAAGAAGAACGGGCCTTTCTAGAAGAGAATTTCCGTAAACTGGATAATAACGACACCATCTTGGATAATGATGATGTGAGCGATGAGTACGACGAATTTTTGTCGGCAGGTCTGTCAGGAATTGTGTTAAATTCAAATATAAAGTAGATCATATATAGCTTATTTTTTCTGAATACTTCCTAATATGAGACGGTAATGCTAATCTCACTTTAATTTCTTTGTTGCAGTTTTGATCTGTGTAGTTTGAAAATGGAAAATAAAAACAATTTATTTCCAGTAGCTAATGAAGAAGCCAAAAAACGTGTGGCAGAAATGGAATTAGCTGAAATAGAAAAGCAAATGGCAAAAACCAATTTAGATGGTCGGAATGGAAACCTTCCAACAGAAACTGGCAAAAACATGGCAACATAAAGTGGAAATGAAAAATTGTCAAGTTTTATCGGAAATTTTTAGAACATGGATGGATTATAAGATAATTTTTCAAAAAAAAAAAATTTTTGTAGAATATAGATGGATTGTAAGGTAATAATTTTAAAAGAAGTTTTTTTTTTATAGAACATGGTTGGATTGTTAGATAATATTTTTTTAAAAAATTTATAGAACATGAATGGATTGCAAGATAATTTTTAAAAATTTTAATAGAAAGTTCAAATGTTGCTATTGGAATAGACTTTTTTGAGGACCCCAATTTTACTGGATTGATTTTTGCAGTTCTGACTGTATGGTTCGATTTTCTTGTAAGTGCTGCTTTTTAAAGGACTGATTTAGAAAAAAAAGCCATTTTTTTCTGGTTTCCTCAGGTTACCAATGTTTTTTTTTTTCTTTTTTTTTTTTTTTTATTATTTTCCTCACTGTGGAATGATCACTGTCTTTTCATTTCCAAGATTAAAGTTTCAGTATAGTTCGAAAGTCCTGTTTATAGTGGATTGGATGTGGTAGTAACCATTTTTATAATTTCTTTAATATAAGTTTTCTGTTTCGTTTCCCATCATTCACACAGTGTATGAGTTTCATATTGCAAGTGTTATGACCTTTATCAGCTGGATGAGTCATTTTTGCTGAATTTTGAGTTTTTTTTAGTTTTTTTTGCTGAATTTTGAGTTTTTTGTCACTCATTTTAAAAAGTAAGTACAACGAATTTACATGCATCTTTAGCAAATAAAATAGGAATGAAGAAATAAATACTTGATTTGTTCAGCAAAAATGTTATCACTTTATTTGTTGAGCAGTATACTTTTGGAAAACTGGTTCTATTCCCATTGCGATGGAAAATAACGATATTTAATTCCTGTCGTTGAGCAAATATTAAGAATCGTCTAGCATTATTATAGCAAATAGTGTGAAATAATGCGAATTTTTGTTGAAATATATATGAATTCATGCAATAAGTTACTTGCTTTAATTTACAAACGAGTTCCAAGATTAAAACAATCACAAAGACGAAGTTTAACATTATATAATCTGGTTGTAAACTGCCAACAAGAGAGATATTCGTAATTTATTGTACGATAAATTGTCCTAAAATTTCGTTTGTACTGTATAGTTAGTTGCTTCTCAAATCAGTTTTGCTGTGTACATAATAGTACTTATTGGTAAAAAAGGCTAGAATACATTTCAGTACCTCGCGTGGTGTTGCATCACATAATGTCTTATTTTCACTTTTTTAAAAATGCTTTCAAAGTAAGTTCTCCTTTTTTATATTACGTTTTGTGTTGCATGCTGGACACGGTAAGACTGTGTAACTTTTTAATTCTCTCAAAATTTTCTGATCACTCTACATTCAGCTGAACTTTTTTTTGATATTTGTTTCTTTTCTTCGTCTAATTCATGTACATCTGTTGTGAATAAATTATGTTGTAGAACAATGGCTTACGCATTAAATTTCTTCCTGAAGTGCACCATAAACTTGTTTCAGCCATAAGAATTTATTTCATTACTTGATTTCATCGACAATTCTTTATGGTCATTCATGCCATTCATAAATGAATGAGATATGAAACGTCTTCAAGATTCTGTAAAAGCTTCAATTTAAACAATTTTTTACCAAGATGAGAAATCACCGAAAATTCGATTTGACTGAACAGTTTTTTTAGCTATGCCAAATTCAGCAATATCGTTCGCCGTTCGCTTTGTCGCGGCAGTTACTTCTGGCAGATTTATATATTTTCCAACGCCAGAACCATATTTCTTCGGTTTTGGAATTTGTGTTATTATAGCTGGTGCACTTACAACTGTTTCTAAAATTTAAAGTCATGATTCCCATCCATACACTTTTCCGAAAAACTTCCTTTTGCAAAAAGTCATCGAAGCATGTCCCTAAGACGAGTATATCCCAACTTTTTTTCTTCATATGAAACAATGCCATGCAATAACTCAAAATAGCTTTTGAAAACTCGATGCTTTACGAATTTAAATCTTTACCACTTTCTTGATTGGTTTTTGCTAAACGAATATTTTCTCTTTCTTTCTCCACCGCTATTTCAGCCTCCTCGAAGGGGTCAACAAAAATTTCCGCATTAAGAAAAATTACATCTATCTGAAAAACAAAGAACGAACTCGAATCTTTAATATTGTTCGGATATATAAAACTTTTAAACAGAAAATTGGAAACTTGCAGTTGGACGGCTGCTTTCATCAGTCTCTATCTTTTCAATGGCATTCAAAGTTTCAGTACCGCCCACAACACGTCCAAAAATAGTATGTTTACCGTCCAAGTAACTACATGAGCGAAAAGTAATAAAGCTGAAAAAAAGGATGATTTACAAAATACACTATAATCAGATAATGGTTATTCATAAAGTTGAAGTACGTAAAATCTGATATATTTGAAGTACATAAGATACCAGTAGTTCAAGAAATATTTTTCAAAAAATCTATAATACTTACAACTGCGATTTATTCGTATCTGTTCCCTGATTTGCCATACTTAGTATGCCACGTTGATCATGACTGAATGATGATATAATTTCATCTTTAAAAGGCTTTCCCCAAATAGAATCACCTCCTTTGCCGGTACCTGTCGGGTCTCCTCCTTGCATCTAAATAATGAACAAATTCAAAATCTCTTATATATATGTATTTGCTTTATTCAGCGCAACTTCATTTTAAATGAAATCTTTCACTATTAGTAATAATCGAAAACTCATAGAGTATCACTGATGAAACCACGACAAACAAGTAATAAGTTTTATTTTTTTTCGTGAAGAACTGTAACGGAAAATTTTTAAAATTTACTATAAAATTTCGGATGATCCGATGGAACTTGGTCTTATTGTAATAACCATTTTTGCAATGCTTGATAAAGTTTTCGCAAGCTCTTGGCGCATCTTTGCAAAATAATTCAAGATTTATTGCACCATAATTAGTTATAATTCTTACATAACCATTCTTATTTACCCTTGCATATCTGAAAAAAGAACCGATGAGAAGTATTCTAAATAACTCAGAACGACCACAATTGTGAGGATGATCCACATTCCAAAATCTTTAAATATCCGAAATTTGTAAAAATTATGATAAACCATCTCTACTTCAATTTTAAGAGATACAGCATTGAGAAAAAAAAAATTTACTTGACGGTATCAGCATCAAGTACAGCTGCCTTCTGATGCGTTATGGGTTCCATTGTTGTCGATGTCAATCCTGCAGCTACACGACCTTGACTATAATGTGCCGCATTGAGTTCATCTACTGTTTCCTCTTCTATTTGTTCAATTTTCTAAATGACTTTTATTTTGCAAAAATAAAATTGGGTCTTGAAAAAAAAATTGACCGAAGTTTGAAACTTATAAATTCAATGCATACATAAATTCCTTCCTCATTCGGGATTTTAATTCAATTTTCCAAGGGCCAGCACTACTCGATTTAGCATCAATCACTGTCAATTATAAGTTATGAAAACTTACTGTTGGGACATATTCTTCTGCCAGTTTTTTCAAAATCTCTTTAGTTTCATTATTCATCCGTCTAATATAAAATTTCGGATCTTTCATGGCTTTCTTTTCAGCTTCAATTTCAGATTTCGTCTTTAAATCCAGCTTTATATGATGAAACTGTTCAATGTTAAACTTTTCTAAATGATTTGGATCCTGAAAGAAACTTTAGGCAGTTTATATATTAAATAAGTAATGCACATTAGCTAGCCAACACTGGATCTATTTTTTGACTTAATCGACCTGAGTTCATTCTTTCTTATCAGATCTGTTGATGTGCATTGACCAGGAAACGGCAAAAATCACAAGAAATACACTTCAGAAGTTTTACAAGAGCCAAAGAATAAATCGCATGTTACCTGTTATTTGAAAAAAAATAACATGCGACTTATTCTTTGCAAAGTAAATTTAAAATTATCTACCTGCAAAACAATAATATCCTTTCTTTGAAATGGTTCATCGGTTAAAAGATCTTTCAGATGTCCGGGTTTCAAGTTCAGTTCTTCGATAGCTTCAAGTGAATATACATTTCCCGTTTGACGAATGGTTACAATATGGCTCGTGGGTGTGAAGACACGAAACGTAACGGGGCATCGAAAATTCCCTAGAATATAAGAATTTTTCCATTTTGGCAATAGAAAAATATTTAGTTGATTTCCAGTGCAGCATACATATATGACGTATTATGCAATTGCAAAGTGCATGCGTATTAATTATTCTAATTTTATGATTATTTTCTGGTCAACTCTCTCTTTTTTCCGACAAAAGAATTTGAAAATTTCTCAAATATGGACAAATATATTCTTGCTCATAACACTAATTAGCGAGAAATTATATCTGATCTGAATGAGATCAGAATTACTGTCCATTTCTTGATATGAACTAAAAACAGACTATTTTGAAATGTAAGCAACCAATGCTCAACAAATAATCAATACCATCACTATCTTTATCGAATTTCAAATGAATCAATTCCTTTGCTGTCATTTTCTCGCCACTTACTGGATTGACACCATACTTTTTCAAATATGGTATAATTTGCCTGCAAAATACTTTTCACAGCAAAAAATTATAAAGAAAAAAAACTCGACTTTTTTTCATCTCTTTTCTTTTCATTTCTTGCTCCTAAATTTTTGAAAATTATTATATAAATGCAAAGAAGTCTATAGTTCTCGTATAGGACTAAAATAAATAAAAAAGTGAAAAAAAGTCTTTGACACAAAAATTATGGGATAAAAAATTCAGCATTTTTTTTTTTTGCGAATTTATTTTTAACAAAAATTAGGTAGAAAGTGTGAATTTGAAAATCATTACATAAAACAGAAGTCCCTATGCATACGTTAAATCAAAAATTATTCCATCCTGTGAACAAACGGGATCCTCAAACGGTAGTAGTGATAGAGAGCAATGTGTAATTGGCAAACGCTTGAAAATTGCACGTTGCATGCGCCGACCGGTATCTGTAAGATTTTTTCATGATCTAAAAATGAGCACTAAAATATCCATAAGATTTTTCGGTCATTTTCAGTATATTGCTTTTTTTTTTTTTTCGTTAACTGAAACTAATTTTAAGCTCCCAAATACTGAATTTCGACACAAAATACTCTGACTTCAGCAAATCAAATTATCTTAAACCATTTTCATCTATTACTTATAGAAGAACATACCATCTTTGTGTCCGCCATAAGTTTCTTTCCATTCGGTAGTTGTTAAATACCTGAAATAAAAGGTGCCTAAAATTGGATGATTATTTGGAGTAGAAGGAAACCAAAGAAATAAAATGGAGTAAAATACAATTAAGAACGTGAGCAGAATCCACAACTGAAAATTGCACTGTTTCTTCATCGTAATGTAATTCTGTCTGTCTCGTTGTGATTTCTCGGGTAATTTGCAATAGTAACATCAATGTTAATTTTTTTCGTCTTTCATCCCTTATTTCCGGCTTCATATTTACTTAGTTGGAAAATATTAGCTCGAAAATTCTTGGATATTACATGAGAAAAATAAATTCATCACAGTATGAAGGAAAAATATAAAGGTTCCCGAACTTTAAATTCCACAGTTGGGTTAATAATGAGTCCTTATTTGGTTTAGCAATAAATTTATGAAACAAATTTTTGGCAAAATTATGCAAGAGAAATGCCAATGTGTTTCCAGTTAATTAACAAAATTTAATTGGAAAAGAACTTACAGTTTATCCTTTTGATGTTGTTTTTTTCCCATATCTGAGAAATTATGAAAATAGCAATCTAAATTTGAAGTTTCTATAAACTTCAGATCTGGATTTAAAAAAAGAAAATAAAGTTAAATTTTCACATGCTAATTAACAACTACATAAATTGTTATCATAAATGTACTTTGATTTACATCATAAGATTCTAGCACTTCTACTAATCTCCGAATTTAATGAACCACAAAAACTACACTGAGACTTCCCAAATCCTCACTATCATCTCCGCAGCTTAAAGCCAAACACCTCAAAACTCCCGCCAACTTCCCGATTAATCGCGAAATAAATGAACAAAAATAACCGTACTGTTTGCGGTTGAACTAATCGTGACTGGATCGCTATGCAACTTTTTCGTTCATCGAGAAATTTGTTACCAAAAAACGGATGAATGAATGTTCCACGAGAAGAGAAGATTTGGAATGCAGGAGACAGTAAGTTGCACTTTTTATTCTATAGCAATCCTTACTCTGAAAATTTGATAAAAGTCTCTAGAATTTCGGAAGATAATTTAAGACCCATTGAAATCAAATTAATTATAGCTTGAATAGTTCAAAACTCTCAAAATATGTTTATTGGATATAAGCAACTCAAAATTAGTTACCTTTATCAATTGAAATTTACTAACGTTATTAGTTAAATTAATTTGACTGATTTTAACTCAATTTTGAATTGTAATAAGTTAGAAGATACATGACAGATATATTGCCATTGTTTTCTGTGACTTCGTTCCCTTACCTAGTTCAGATCAGTTTTCTGTACTTTTCGAAAGATCGATTGATCAATCAATGATTTTATTTTATTAAATCACAGAATTCCTGAAGATTTTTCATGTCAATTTCTGAATATTTTAAAATAATTCATTTCAGTTAGATGCATATCTGGAATGTTTCACTGGGGTCTGTCATAAGTTTAGATGATGTTTTAAAATTAAATAACAATTTAAAATCACTCAATAAATATATTTCATAATATTACGCGGAAGTTATTCTCATTATGTTTCATATTTTCGGCATTATTTCCATCCATGCTTGTAACTGTTTGGTTCTAATAGATGACAGCATAGAATTTAAGATTCTAGCAGCATCACATTCGCAAATCTTGAATGGAGAACTTTTGATTTGTATATAAGCCGGAACTCGGAAAATCAACGGAAGAAAAATACAGGAAAATTAAACCGGATGTTTGTCATATTCTTTAAAATTAATCAGTTGGAAAAAAATCTTTCAAGCCTTTTTTTTTCTTGATTACAATGTTTGAATTTCATTAAGTATTCTCATTTAGTTGAAATAAAAAGAATATGCTAAATTGAATAATAAAGATTACCAATAGTATAGTGATAGAAAAATTAGAAAAAAAAAAAAGATAAGTATCGAGAAATCTATAAAAAATAGATTTCAAAATAGATTTTTCATCTATAAAAAATAGATTTCAAAAATAGATTTCAGGAAAAATAGATTTCATTCAATGAAATACCGCAATATCGTAGAGTAAAATTCCATACTTTACTATTTTTCTCATAGAAATGCATGAAAGTTTAAAATAAAATGCGTTTATTAAAAAACGTATCATATTTATAGTTTATTAAAAAACATAGCATATTCACAGTAATATTCGTTGTTTCTAAGATTTTGGCTTACATCGTATTGGATAGAACTGAGCTTTCCATTCTTGAAACTTCTTCTGCAAATTCCTTATCTTGAAAAATATCTGTATAAATTACACTTTATGACAATCAACTAAAGAAATCGACTATCTCACCTATCAATACTTCATATATTTTAATAATTTTTCTTCACTGATCAATATTATCGATGCTGAAAGAAAAAAAAAATCCTATGCTAAAATAAAGTAAACTTTTGTTCCAATAATTAGTATCTGCTATGTTAATTATATTGTAAGGTTCAATTTTATCAATCAATCAATATTTTCCATGTTACTAGCATTATGACTTCTTTTCATAGAAATTGACAAATTTTACTCGAAGTTCTTCTTCTTTCTTTTGCATGTCTTCTTTAGCAATTTTTTGAGCTAACATTTGTCTTCTCCACAACGGCAACGGTTTTTTTGTTCCAGTGATGAATTCTGGCACTTGATTAATATATTTATCCGGTGTACATGCTTTTTTCATCTCCTCAATGTCAATTTCCAACTGCAATTTCAATTTGAAAGATAATTTATGAATTGCAAAATTACTTACCAATGAATGACATAAATACAATGCAATATGATTTCTCTATTATTTTTAACTCTTTTCCTGTTAATGATATTGGGAATGTTGGGCAAAATCTCATAATACTTTTTTATTTATCAATTCTTGGATTAAGAAAAAACAGCGCTATTGAGAACAAAATATTCCTTGAATGTTACCGTTACATTTGAATTCGTGAAATATGAATTCTGCGAAAATCAATAAAATTTTGAAATTTTTCGTAAAAACAACAAAAGAAAGAAAATGTTCAAATAACGAACCAATTTTTGCTGCTCCATTATTAAGTTCTTTTGTTTTTGCTTATAATCCTTCAGTGACATCATACCTTTCGGTAATTGCTTTAATTCTAAAACATTTTTGACTTGAATTATGAAATTTTGAATTCAATTTTTTTGGTAAAAAAAATTTTTGGAAGTAAAATTTTGGCAAAAATACTGTATTATATAAAATAAAGATAAGAAATAAAACGAAAATTTCAACAACATAAATTCTATACAATATGATCAAAATATCGTAATTTGCAACTTATGTGACCTGAAGTACATCTGTCTTCCCCTTACCCTTGTTTGCTAATTAAATAATTTGTAAGGAAGTATAAATCTCTTATACTTGGCACTTCCAATTATATCATTTATCTAAATCGATTGTTTTAAAGAAGATTTTGTTTAGAAAAAAATTTAACAATGTATGACCGAAAAACAAACCTTGAATCAATTGATCGCCGAGATGATTAGTGATCGAAATAGTTGTTTTAATTTTGTTTGATTTAATTTCATACTCACCTTTATTGTCTTTGCTTTTATATGCACTCTGAACACCATCTATAGTAAATTCAAGCTTTAATTTTTGATTATTACATATGAATTCCTGATTTTTTGATGATAAGTAGAGTTTCTCATCAATCGAAATTATCCAAAATCTGTTTCAGCTTTTATTTGTGTCTCTTCAGCATCTATTTTTTAAAATCGTACATAACAGAATTGTAAGGGGTTCAGGAAAGTTCGAAATTAATCAGCAAAATTTTCTTACCATATCTGCAAGTAGAAAATTTTGAATCATCTAAGAGGTCGTCTGATACTGATATATTTTTCTGAAAGCAAATCAGTGTATCATTCGATCATAAAGTCACTTATCATTAAATTATTATTTGCTTTTCCACAAGAATTGAATTCATAATTGAATTTGAAAAAGATCTGAAAGTTTTCGCAAATTTCGCCATCAAAATTTATCTTATTCAAATATTATAAAAAGCAAAGAAAAAATTACTTCTAAATTATGCTGTAGTTGTCTGACTGACATATGTTCATCACTTTCCAATGCATTATCCAAATCGTCCAAAATTTCTTTTACTATTCCGTCAGCGTTATTTCGCTGATGAATGTTATCTAAAACTGAGGGAAAAAAAAGCTAATTAGAATATGTTTCTTTAGAAAAAAATTAATTTAAAAAAAAACAGTTTTTATTTCTTGTTTTTATTTTTTATATATTTGAAATCTCAGAAAAATTAATGCATAACTATAAATAATGTTGATCATTTTTCTTGTTTTTATTTCTTATATATTTGAAATCTCAGTAAAATTAATGCATAACTATAAATAATGTTGATCATTTGAGCAAAATATAGTTATGAAAACCTATTGCTGTAATAAAAAAGTACTCGAGAATGGCGAGAATAGTCAAGAATTGGATTGTTATATGATTTAAAAATGGTTCATTCAATAGATGAATAAGCAATGAAAACATTTTGTTAAATCTCTTCATTTCCAATAAATAAATATATTGATGACTTTAGATATGTCAAAGAAAAAAAAAAAAATGAAAATATGACAAATGCCAAAAAATACCAAAAAAAAAAAAAAAAAAAAAAATCACCCATATGCTGTTCTTTTTCTAATCCTTGCTGACTAATGGCTTCGATAATTTTTTGCTTTGTTAACGTCGTATTATCGGGTGAGGATAATTTAGAGTTGCATCGATAATGTTGAAGATTTGCCTGGACATCTGAGGAATATGGATTTTTATGAAGTTTCGAAGAATTGATAGATGTTGAACTAATTTCTACGTCGGAAAATTTTGAAAATTTCGATACTTTCGGAAGATTCGGCAATTCCTGTTCAGTCAATTCATTTTCTGTAGCTCTCATTAGATGTGCTGTTTTTGCAGAAAGTGATTCCGGTCTGTTGCATTCACTGGATTTAGATTTCGGTTCGTTGCATATAGCAGTTTCTGGAGCATTTTCCAATGAATTTCCTGTTTGATGTATCGGGACTTTTTGCTTTTTAAGTAAATTTTGTTTTTGTTTCTCATCGATTTTTGTCTTTTGCTGATCTATCTCGGTCCTCGAGTATTGTTGATTTTGCTCCGCGGATTCATCTAATTTTCCAGTTGCATTGCTTAAGATCGTATTGGAAAAGTGATGATAGAAGGATAGATTATCGGATGAATTCGTGGAATCTCGACTTCTCTCTTCAGAATAATGCGATTTTCTCTTATAACTTGAAGTATTTTTGTTAAAAGAACCATAATGTAACAAAGATGGATTGTCAAGAATGATATCGGATCGGCGGGTCGGAAAAACGAGTGTCCCGAGAAAACAGTTTTGCATCCTGCAAAAATGAATTGATTAAAAGTACTGGCGATTAGGAGATCAAATAACTCTTCCATTTATCAGTTCAACAGAATCATAACTCAAAAAGTAATGAAATATAGAAAAGTGAGCAAGTAAAAAAATTGAATGAAACAAACAAGCAAATTTTAGTAATAAAATTGAAAAAATTGTATAATAATCTTGCGAATTAGGTTGAAAATAAATTATCAAATTTCACAGCAATCTCTGCCTTAACGAATGGTTTTCTTTTTTTTTTTTTCGAATAATTTGCATCAATTCTGAATTATGTAATATAAATTAGCATAAGATACTATTTAAGGTAATTTACTAGGTTAAGTAATACACAAACTAGCTGGATCGGACACGCGGAGCATGGTCGAATCCCGGTGAATGCAGAAAGTGGGCGTGGTTAATAAATTCATTCTGCTCATGAAGGCGTGGTCAATGAATTCAATTCGCTCGTGATGGCATGGTGTAGATATGGTCAAAAAATTTAGTCCGTTAACTTACTTTTTTTACTTGTCACACTTGTGACAGGTGAAAAAAAAAGTAGGTATATCTATATAAAAACATGCATTACTCGAATGCAACATTGATGATAAGAGCAATGCTGAGAAAAATCCTGAGCAATCTGATTACTTAGCCTTGCCTAAATTATTCAAAAGTTTCTATTAAAATTTCAATAACATTATTAAACTTATGCACAAGATGAGCCTATATAATAGTACAATAGGCTACATAAAGATATGAGATTTTAGAAATGACAAATTTTAGAAATACATATATAGATATATAAAATTCTCCTATTTTAACACTTGACATATTCATAACATCGATCGTGATGAAAAATCGAGCGTTCTGTCGAAGATTTTGATTCGCAAAAAGTTTGTAAAATGAATGGTTGGGATTATGCAGTAATGCATTCAAATGTTATTGTTTCTTGGAGGAATTCAAACTTGAAATCTTAACTGTTGCTGATTATTTCATGTAGAAAAGTAGAAGGAAAGGAAATGAAATATAAAAAGATAAGAAACATCAAGATCGTTGAGTAATAAATAATTAACCTTATCAATGTGTGCCTACGATATCATTATTGATTGTCATTTCAATTCAGATTTTGTTCCTTGTTCAGATGTAAACATTCAAGAATATGAAGCTTATTGACTCGTCAAATGATAATAATATTTGATATGTAATAGCAAGGCAAACATGTCAAACACAAATTTTGAAAAATTATTTGATATACATTTCTTAGATTTAGTTTTAATTTGATGTTAGTTTTTTAATTTTTAAGATTTTGTGGAAGCAGTTTTTTTTTTTTTTTATCTACTAATTATAACAATGTAAGTTATCTATTATTAATTATTATTTTAACTATTATGTATGATTATTATTATTACTATTATTATTATTAAATTATTATAATTACTACAATGATACTGATGGAAGTATCAATGAAAATGATTTGAAAACCGTTATTGTTTTTTGTTCTCTTTTGGAATATTCATACCAGATCATCTCCAACATTCAACATGTCCTGTTATATTACAGTCATTACGCTTACGAGAGAACTTTCATTTGTCTCAAAAAGATTAAGATTTTTTATAGTTTAGAACTTAAGCCGAGAAATCGAAAGAGAAGTTAAATGGGAAGATGAAAATAATTTAGCATCGATAAGATTAGGTTTATATCGGCCTGATCATCTTTGATACATTTTAAGTAAGGGTATCAAATTTATCGATGTTAGTGACAGAAAAGAAAGGTCAATAGTATCAAACAAAAAAAATTGGAAATACAAAAAGTGACGAGGGGAAGAGAAAAAAAAAAAAGATGAGATGAAAGAGAGAGAAAAATAGTTTCGTAAATGAAATGAGTCAACAATCACACCTGAAATTAGCAAACAAATGAGATGAAGAATGGAATTTAGGTGGTTTTCAGGTCAGGAGGAGGGAGGAGGGGGAAGGAAGATGAAATGATAGCTTAAGAAAAACAACAGTCAGCCAATAATGATTGTTAATCAACCCTTTTGCTTTTCTTATTTTTATCTTTCATTTTAACAGTCATCTTTGAATGATTATTTCAGTAGAAAAGTAGAAGGAAAGGAAATGTGACAATGGTGGGAAGAAGAAAGGATGACATACATACTATCACTGAACAACATTATCATTAATAATCTTTCCCATTATCAATTATTCTGATACATTGCAGAGAAAAAAAAAGAAAAGGGAAAAAAAATTTGTCAATTATTGACTTTTAATCACAAATAATATTAATGAAAGCAGAAATGATCAGAAATGCATAAATCATAAATAGAATAGATATAAGATCAATAATAATTCATTTTCAATGTAAATAGAGACGGATTGTTGCTGGCTGGTTGGATTGGATTGATTTGGATCGAATTAGATCAGATGTTAATTTGATTCAAATCGAACAATTGGTTGTAGCAAATATTGAGTATATGAATCATTTACCACATAAGTAAGCGATTATTGGATCGATTGGTGATTCGTTGAGCTGATTGTTTTGATAGCAATCAATAATAGGAAGCTTAGTGAGAATATCATCTGTACAAACATTGAATTTTTATCTTTGATTTCAAAAAGGATTCAGCCAAATCATCTGTTCTAAAGATAAGCTGTACAATGTTTTAAGTTGTTCTGATATGCATCGTTTCTTTAACTTTGCATAATTCAAGTTTACTTTTTTCAGAAAATTGAAAGGAAGAGATGAAATCATTTGTGTAAAAAATATATCTGATTTTATTTTTGTTTTCAAAAAAGATTCAGTCAAATTTTGCATATTTTTGTTTTTATGCTTCATGTAATTTATGGTTCATATAATATTGAAGTAAATTAAATTAAAATGCTTAGGATAATTAGTATTGTTTTATTCCAATTAAAACTTAAATTAAACTAACCATAATTTTGATCATATGGTTTCTCAAATATTCCTCTTATTAGGCATCCTATGCGATACTGTATGTAGTTGATGCTTGTTGTATAGTATATTTTATCGAGGTGCAGGATTAAGACAGTATTTTCAATTAGGAAATGACTGCAGATTCAAACTTTTCCGTAGATTCCACGTTGAATCATTTAATATTCGTAGAATTGAGATGATTTCATTTTTGATTACATATTGCATTTTATTAATAATCAGTCAAGAATGTATATAATACATGATGGCAAACTACATACGTCATTTTGGAAACGTAGTTTCACGTAAAGTAAATTAGTTGCACGTTTTGTTTTTACTTTTGTAAACTTCAGATGAAGTCTGACATGTGTTGAGTTGCTAAATAATCGATTGAAGAGCTATTATCATTACCGTTATTGAGTTGTAAACAAACATGTTTGTCATGATGCGAACATTCTGAATACGATAGTGACAGGTTGTTTTTTTTTATCTCTAACTTCTTGCGTCACTTTCTAAGTTTTATGATAGAGGGTGTTAAGTTTTTCTTTAGGGAAATGCGATTTCTTGATATTTCTCAGCCTGAAATGTTACGCTATGATGCATCACGCAAAGCTATGATTCAGCGTGTGCTTCCACATGAATATTATCAATATTATGGTAGTCTCATTATAATCTTAGAATTGCTCTTTAACTTAAAATTTATAGTTAATATGCTTTTATATAATCGTATTCTTTCCCCATGCAAAGTGTATGCATTTTGTATCGACAAATTTTTACCGCGTAGAATTTGTGTTTCTTTTGGTTATTCAAAACAAAAATCAATTAAAGTTGTTTTGCTTTTATAATTCGCATGTTTGGATAATTTACATATGTATTTGCTTTTATTATTTTTCGTGGGATTTCATACACTTACTTGCTTTTATCGTTTTTTCTAATTATTTTTGGACATTAACGCTAATCACAAGCACCAATTTTTAGCTGTAACTTCACATAAAGCTATTTTTATCACAACATGGGAGTTCTCCGACGAAATTCACATTTGCTGATGACTAGCTCTATTACGTTGGATGAGTAAGCTCATTTCTTTTTCTTTACCAAACACTCATAAAGAGTCATTCATACTGGTTTTTTTTCTTTTTTTTTTTTTTTTATTATAATATTTAGAGATTACAAGAAGATGAGTTTTGATTAGATCAGGAGAGGCCATTTTGCAATAGTATCTTCCGCTAAGTATAAGAAAATACGGGATTTTCCTGTATTTTTATTACAGTTCGAAGAAAAAGAGGAAAAATAAATAAGTAAATTTTATTAGTACTTATTGAGGAAATTAACGTTTCAGTTACTTACTTGATGATGAAAGTGAAGAAGAAACTCACTTCGAAAATGATATCAGTGTAACTGCCGCTACGAGCTCCATGCCACACCGAAGAAGACAAAAAATAAGTTTCTCTGTTCAGCTGTGTTTAAAATTGTGAAAATATTCTGTTGATTAGTTTTTAGAATCCTTAATTCCGACAGAATTGAATTCTACCATATCTTTGTAGAAAGATTCGACTTACGGAAAATGATGATAAAAAAAGTTTTTTTTTTCTTTTTTTAGGATGGACGCAATGTTACGAAGGCACAATGGTTGAATGATATGAAAGGTGATTTAAAGATGATAAATAAAGGACGAATGGGCACACGAAAACAGCGAAGATATGAGAATGGTTTGTTCTTGTTAATTATACTTTGGGCCTTTTTTTGCTAATAAGTATCATGAAAATGTTTGTTTGCTTTCATCGCTTTATTTAATCATTAATGAGTAAAATTAAACTTCATATCTTTATATTGTGAACAAATCATAGTTGTTAATTGCGCTGTTTGTAGCATAACGAAGAGTAACTGATTTGCAAGGATATCTGACACACTAGAGTTAAACAAACAAATAACTTCCATAGACTGTTCCAAAGCATGGCTGCACAACTTTTTTGAAGAATTGAAATTGAATGATAAGAATTACCAATCATTAAATTTCCTTTCCTTATATTTCAGAATTATATCTACCGATTTCATTTTTAAGTTATGTTTTTTCTTACAGCACGACTTTTATATTCGACAGTAGATGCGGAAGATATCTGCGAAGATTATTCTGATATCCTACAGTCAACGGTAACTGCTCTCTCAAAACTATTCGTCGAAGAAGGGAATATGCAGGTGAAATTTCGAGTTCTTGAACAGTTTGATTTGTTTAATCTTTAGCACAATATTCCATGAATTGACACAACGAGAAGAACTATGCAGGTTTGGAACACTTTTATTGAAAAGAATGAAGAGGAGCAACGAGAATTCTTGGAAAGTATTAGAACAGAGGAAGTGCATCAGAACTGCTCCCACTGTGATGACTCTTCTCCCGAAGGAGTTGATATTCTTGACTGTCAGGCCTGTAACGGTTTGTTTCGATGCTTGAATTTTGTTTCCAAAATGTAAATCATTGGAAAGACGGTCATAAGAATGCCTTTGCTATGTTCTGCATGTCTCGATTGCTTGAGTAGCATTATTGCAAATCCAGAAGTTATAAGAGAGAAACACCAAGAAACTATTGGCTATAGAAATTCCTTTATCAGTGTGAAAATTCAGGCCATCCACATCATTCAGCGGAGGTTTCGTTTTCGCGTTTGAATCGACGATTCAGAATGGTATTAAAGCACAAAACATTGCCGCTGGTACACATGTTTCCATTTGTGTAATTTGCTTCAAACTTAATGAGATGTATTCAAATTATATTTCTTGTTTATATTACCGGATATTTTACCTGATTTCAGATCCTTTACTTTAATTTCATATAAACCTTGCAGGAATTTATGGCTGTAAATGAAAAAGAAATGAGAAAATTCTTTCATGAAAATGTATTACCAATATCAGAATGGTCATCATCTGTCTTACCACGATTGCAACGTCTTGTTATACATGCGCTGTCGCAATATCTTTCTCTAATCTCGAAAAGTAATTTTCTTGATAGAATTTCCGGTGGGAATTAAAATGCTAAAGTAATTATATTCTAACTTAGAACATTCTGAAGAACTTGCTGTTAATTTACATGTCTCTTTTCTCTTTTCAAAGTTTTTTCATATCATTATTTGATTGTCTCTCAGTTCCAAAATTTAAATTTCGACTGGTCTAAAGTGCAATTTTAAGGTGTAGTTATTGGAAGAGGTGATGAGAAGCTTGTCAAAGTCCGCAATAAATATTGCTCATTCCGACCACCTTCGGAAACTCTGGTTGATTATTTGAAACGAATGCATGGAGTTAATAATGCTACAAAAAACCGCTCATGATTTAGGCTGATAATGAATAATGAATTTGGTTTTTTGAAATAGTGAATAAGTTTGGTAAGAAAACCAATTTGTTTGCTTCTTTTCTTCATCTTCTTCCTTACTTCCGGGATGAATTGGAATTATTTGTTTCAAAAATAACTTACAAAAAAAACATTTCGACAAAATTAATCGAAAATTATCGTTTGTTCGTTTTTCTCTTTTTTTCCTTCATAAAAATACAATTTGTGTGATTAATTTTCGTGCTTTTCTTCAATTACATTGAAAAATTTCTTCGTTTACTGAAATAGAAAAAAAAAGAAGAAGAAATTGTTTAAGTTTCATTTGCTGTTCTTGCTAATTTAATGTTTGGTAAACTGTTATTTTGCCACATATCTTTTGTCGACATATAGGACATTGCTCAAATTAACTACTACATCCTTCGTAACAAATAAAATGTGAACATGGCATGTAAAGTATTTGTGGCCGTTTATTAAGATAAATAACACATACAGGTATTTATTCGTTGCAAGGGATGTGATAGTCGATTTGAGCAATGTCTTGTATGTCGATAAAAGATATGGGCAAAATAAAGTTTTATCAGTGATTAAATTAGCAAGAACAGTGAATGAAATTTAGATGATTTTTTCTTTTTCTTTTTTAATTTCAATAAGTGAAAAAGAAATTTTTAGAATATAATTGAAGAAAAGTATGAAAATTAATTACGCAAATTATATTTTTATGAAAGAAAGAAGAAAGAAGACGAACAAGCGATAATTTTCAATTAATTTTATCGAAATATTCCTTTTGTTCATATATTTATTTGCTTCTAGTGATTTGAATTCGGGTCTTTTATGAAAAAATCATGAAACTCCGCATTGAATAATAATTTCCATAATTTAAACCATTTATCGGTTTTCAAAAATACTTTCAGCCGATCTGAAACATTCTTGCTACGGATTCTTCATTTTTTGATTTTTGTCTAGGAATGTGTAAAAAGAATGTGTTATTCATTTTTCAGTATCAAATAATTCTACGATGTTTTCAAGTGTTTATAATTTTTGCTGAAGATTTTGATTGTAATTTCTAAATTTCTTCTGTACTTGTATAAGTAATACCTAACTTTTCGTTTGTCAAAGATTTTCATTTCAAGCATTGAACTAAGAATTGAAATAAGTTTGCTGAGAATTTGGAAATTTTCAAAGATTTGTCTTGCCATTTTTATTGTACTTAATAATTTATTAATAATAATCTCGTCAATAATAATAATAGTAGCAATAATAATAGTAATAATAATAATAATTAATAATGATTAATAACAATAATTAATGATAATAATTAGTAGTAGTAATTAAGAATAATGCATTTCATTGCATCATTATTGTACTATATTTTTATTCCTATTTTTTAAAATTATTTCAATACCTCCTTCTTGAAATACGATTGTATGCTGGCAAGCGCAGCGTTCTGACTAAATTTTTTCTAGTGCAGGATTCTGATATATGATAGCTTTTGTTTTTATATCCAAAAACGTTTCGATTTTAGACCTTACTCTCTATTGGTTTGTGTACATAGATTGAAACAGTGCAAAAATTACTTGAAAATATAGAGTGAAAATATTAAATGAACTCAAGTTTGACTACGTGAAATCGATGCTGATGTTACATTGTCGAACGTTTCTGAGTATAAAAGGAAAAGGTAACGAAACGTCTCTACTCATTTCCAAAAATTAACACTGAAGAATAAGTATATCATCTAGCCCACACATTAAATGTTAAAGAAATTTAGGGTATCCATTAACTTGAATCAGTTTTATTTCTCAAAAGATAAAGGAGTTCTCAACTCATATTCCTACCTCTGTTCGCCTTTATCTGGAAGTGATTTTTCGATCATAATTCTAATATTTTACTTTAAATGATTTTCTACATAATACTTTCTTTTCTGTTTTACTTTTATTGATAATACATTATAATAATATAAAGAATACAATTCAGTACCATAAATTTACACTTGAATCACTCCAGTAGTTTATAAATGAAGGAAAATATATCCTCAAATTTTTTCTTTGAAAATGATATAAGTGGAAGAATCACAGGTAAGAGAAGTTAAATTCCAAGATCCTAGAAGAGAACTTGGTGTTATCTACTTGTGCATTAAAATGTAGGACATTAATTTGGAATCAGTAGCTTTTTTTTCAGCAGTCAGAAAAGAGGTTTCTTTTCGCGAGGTTCAGAATTATTTTCGGCAGAGATGGTTAAAATATTTTCGAAAAGATGGCTAAAATAGAAGGTGTGGGCCGGATGTTATATGGTAGAGCAGTATTAAATTGGGATTCGAAACTTCCGTTAAAGAATCGGTAAAAATTTTATTTTATTAAACGAAAGAAATATGCGTATCATTTTTTAGTTGTTTCGACTGATTTTAATATTTCTATATTCACTATGAAGATGTGAGTATTTGAGTTATACTGTTCAAATCAAGTTAAATCTATTACGAAAATTTTTAACTGCGTACCAGTTTACAATAAATATTTGTAGTTTACTGTAGAAATTTTCTTATTTGCAGATAATTGGTGCTTAAATGGAATGAGGATGTGAGCTGAATTTGTTAAAGTGTTGATTCTGCTGCATTGTTATAGACATGATCTGCTGGTATCATATCAAATTATTTCGATTATTTGGTTATTTTTTTAAATCTTTTGTTTTTTGTTTCTGATAGAAATGAGCAGTTTTTTGGGCATAAAAAATAGTATTTCTTTCGAAAATACCTTTTATTTAGAGATTTTTTATTATGTATTCGTCATTCTTGATAACACTGCAGTACGGAAAACTATTTAGCAAATACTCTATCTAGAAAAAAAAAACAGATATTGAGCAAATATAAAAATAGTCAAGTTCGTATAAACATCAGACCAAGAACATACAGCGCGGCATCTGTTACTGGCTAAGTTCAAGTTGATGTGGACCATCGCATGCTGCCTAACGATTGATAATTCCAAAATAGTTTAAAAAAAAAAATTAGTGGATTTTATAGCTAGAAAAAAAAGATTTAGAACAGGTGAGCATAAAATGATAATAAGCTTAAAATAATCAGCTTATGTTTACAATGTTCGGTTAACATCAATCGAAATCATCATGTTAATACGTGTTTGGTCTTGAATATTCTCGATGTTGAAAAGAAATTCCGCTGATGTTGGACAAATATTGTTCAGTAAATAACAATATAGTTGGAAATTTTAAATTGATATCATATATCATCTTATGGCACATATTTCAGAGCATTAGGTTTCTTATTTGTTTGTATTCAGAGTGACGAATAAGATTTTAGCCTTAACAGAGGAAAAAATGGCAACAGGAAAAGTTCGATGGAAAACTATAAATGACAGGAAATCCATCTTGAATAGATTACATTTCTTATTGTACGTTTGAGTTTATTTTCATTTTACTTTTTCGTCTAAGTTTTCATATGTACCATTGATGACTCTCTAGCCAAATAAAAAAATACTTTATTTATTAAAACTGGTCAAAATCCATAAAATATATGTGAACATATATTAATACTCGTAAAAAAAAAGATGATTGAGCAGAAGAGAAAGTTTCGATCCACTTTTCTTTCTTTTTTTCCCGTTACAGCGATCTGGTTAGTGATGTAGTGGATCATAGTATGTTGTTATGAGAAGTACACTTCATATGTCTTGTGCTTTTTGGACTTCGCACTTTGTCCCCTTTCAAAAATTACTCGATTAAGAACTCTTTTCCATTTTATTAAGTGATAGCTACTAGTGGTTCACAACAAGATTTCGGTTTACAAGTAGAGACTGCCATAATTTTCTTTAATATCAGATATCTTATCATTCATTATTCTTATTTATTACCATATTTTTAATTTAGATAGTTTGGATTTTTTCTTCTTTTTTTGGTTTTTGGTATGCATGTTCTTTCTATATTCAAATTTATAAAGTAGAACTTTTTGTTCTGATAAGTATTTACAGTATCTACTTGTAGTATCATAGAATTGATTTTGAATTTTTGTTTTGATTCTGATAAATTTATGAATCAACCGAAAAAAGATTTGTTTTCTAAATTAATTTGATTAATTTTTGTTCAAGTTTGATTTGTTTTTTTCTGAATTTGTTTTAATAATTATTACACTAATTTTCATGGGGATTTTGTTCAAAGAAAATTTATGTCATTATTTCAAGGTACTTCAAATCCTGATAACGATAAATTTTACAAGAAGGGAATTTAATAAGATAAGAAATTAATATATTACGGAATCACTCATAATTTGTTGTGTCGTTTGTTGAAGAAAAAGAAGCAATGGCAGAAGCACACGGTGTTGCGGCATTATCCGTTTCGTTAACACATGATGGTATATCTGTATCATATGATCAAAAATTGCTTAATGAAATTTTACATTCATTCTTTCGGGCTTACAAAAAACGTGTTGCACGTTTCAAAGTATGTTAATTTTATGAGTTGGAAGATTTTATTTCTTTTAAATTTCAATGAAATTTGAAAGTTTTATTTATGAGAAATCACAGTGGTGTAACATACTGAAAGAATTAACACGTATGAAAAAAAAAATGAAATTCGTGTTTCCACCCTTTCTCCAGATATATTTTTATTTAAGAAGCAGCTACTTATATAGCGCTATATTCCTGATTTATTTGTCAAATCGAAGAAAAAAGTTTTGTAAGTTATATTTTTATATGACTACTAGCTGAACGCTCCGCATGACCATCTAGCAATAGAAGCAGGGAGCTGGTTTATGATAAATTTGCCCTTTCACTTTGAAAGTTGGCATGAATTGAGTTGTTATGATTTCTGTGCCGAACGACTTCATTTGGAAATACGAATTGTATTTTCTGGTTTTAGATAAGAAATGCTTTGATTCTGCGGTATATTCGGCAAACAAATTTTCTAATGGCTGTGACGGTTCTCCAGGTTGAGGAAGTTCAATTTTTTAGGCGGCGCAACACATTCTTTTCGTTTCTCCATTAAATTTCAAAGCCTTGCAATAAAAACACACTTCAGTCATAGTGCCGATGGGAACATGCGGGCTCAAACTTTAATTACCGGAATGCAAGGCGATTGTAATCGCGTGGTTACTGGGCATGGAGTCGTATTTGAAGTCGATCTGTCTTTCTCGTTGACGTTTTCAACCCCTCTTAGCCGTGTTTGCAACCGTACATCTTTAAGTCTGGCTGCACATCGCCCTGCTCGCATTTGAGCCATTCATTGTTTTCTTAATCGTCGTATTTCTTCCGCTTTGCAAGTACAATGACCTATGTCTGGTCTTCTGCAAGACTTCTACAAGGTATTATCTGGATGAATTAAAGCAGGTCGATTGCACCCGAATTTTCCTCGAAATTATTTGAGAATATTCAAGCAAATTGCTCATTTGATTATTCTTTCCTTTTTTACCCATAGAAAAAAATAGAACTCCTTTACTGTCGATTTGCTGCTATTTCTGCGTCGTTCTGTGTCGTTGTAAAACTATCGCTATGTCGGTGTGAAAACTCCGAACTGAACTGTCTGTTGAATTCGAATTGTTGTCGAATTTGAATTTATTCTGCTCCAAATCCGACTTTTTTAATCCTTTCGAGGCTCCTTCTCCTTCCCTGATCTCCATCATGTCGTTTTATGATTGGTTGATCTTGCTTTGTTTATCTCTCAGTCGAAGCATTTAGGCGGGAAACATGTTTATCCTTACGCTGACGTAAGAAAAAGTAGGTATATCTATATTGCAATACGTACTTATTCAAATGCAACATTGTATCAGAATTCCAAATCAATCGGTGGAGAACTTGAAACATTGTGTGATAATATTTTTACATTTACATTTTTATTTATATATTTTCATAAACAAAATATTACCCATTCTTTTTTACTACGCTTTCTGTCTCTTTTTAATAATCTTTTATTATACTCAACAGGTGATTTAAAAAAATTCAAAATTATGAGAGCGTGTAAATGTCACATCTCTTTCTTTTTCAGTCAGCATTTGATATTCTAGCCATAATTCATTTCTAAAAGATATTTTCATTAACTTTGCTTCATTCCAGTTTGTCAAATTAAAAAACATGAATTAAAATCATTCATTGCAGAATAACTTTTATAATGGTATCTTCCCAGCAAATGCATATACAATGTGCATAATTATATTTGCAATCAACCTTTTATCAGCTTTTCATTATGACCTTTCATTTGGTGTGGTGTATTTATTGCAGCATAATATCTTCAGCTTATTTTTTGGGTAACTTTTTTATAACTTCTTTTCCATCCTTAGAAATTACAGCTACGCTACTTTACTATTTGTTTCTATTTGAATTTCAGTAAAATTCTATTTGGAAATTTACTTAATTGCATTGCGTACAAGAACGTTTTCTACTAAGTACTGAATTAAAATGTCCTTTTTATTTTTCATAAACAATATGCTGTTAATCTCATTTTCTACGGCTTTTTCAGACTTAATTCAGTTAATTTAGATGCACGGAAATTTAAAATAATTAATTTTAGTATGACTGCATGACTACTTAAATTATTTTTCTCCGTATTTTTTGGAGAATATTTTTTTTCTAAAACTTGTCATCATTACTCAGTTTTTGCAGAAATGGAATGTTTTCGCAAGCACTCTCATCAATGCTGTATGGTATTTTCGTATGGTTCATGATAATTCAATTCATCCGTTTAAGTCTCAAATGTTTTTTGCTCTATAAGGGTTGGATGTATGAGGATCCACATTCACAACCACTTTCGAAGGCATCAAAGTTGTGGTTGGTAAGTTAACATTTTGTTTCTGTATTTTTTTCAATCACTTATTGCTATCAACAATTCAGTAACTTCGATGTGACTTGTATTTAAATCATCTGTCATGAATGATAGTTATTCATTCATATTTTGAGATTCATGAAAAGGTTTTTTCTTATAGATTATCCAGTAAAACATGTTGGCTAATTGAATTCAAGAATAAGTAGACTTTTTATTCCTGAAGTAATTCATTTCCTAAATTAATTTCTATTTACAGGTTATCTTACATTTGTTATCAAAAAGCGGTCTGATGTTACATTCATTTCAAGGAGCTTTGCCTCATTTACCATTACCGCGATTAAACGATACCCTTGATAAGGTAGCACTGAATTTAAAAAGTAGAGTAACAATAATTCATATGCGTAGAAAACTATTTGGCAGACCCATTGATGATCATGTTTAATCATTTAGGGAATGTCATAATTATAAGTTTAACTTTAACTTTCCCTTATAGTAATTGAAAAGAAAAATCGAAGTCAAAAAAAAATTTCAGCATCTTTGTACTATGCGTCCAGTGTGCACAGATAAGGAATATGACGAACTAGTTCAGCTCACAGAGGAATTTCGAAATGGAGTTGGACGGCATTTGCAATGGTATCTAATCATTAAATCCTTCCTTTCCATCAATTATGTCGCAGATTGGTGGATAGAATTTGTTTATTTACGACAGCGTTCACCGATAATGATTAATAGGTTGACTTTTTTTTCTTTTTCTTTTGTTCAACGAAGTTAATTTCTATTGCTAGATATGTTTTATTAATTTTTTAAATAATTATTTTCCAGTAATTATTATGGCTTTGATTCAATCATGGCACATTCGACGCATAATCAAGCCGCCCGTGCTGCTTTAGTGACTTGGGCAGCACTTTTATTTCGACGAAAGATAGAACGACAGGAAATAAAGCCGGTTAGTTTTCGAAACAAGATTTCTCAAACTTTGGAAGAAAAACTAGCTGAACGATGACGATATGAGTGTCAAATGATTTGACAAATTTTGTATATCACAATTGCGAAAATTGAAATCCGCATTAAGTAAACAAAGGTTGAAAAATATTAATTATTCAGAAAATTACGACTCTGCCGAGTAAGAAGTTTTCTCTTTGCAGTTTTCTTTCTTATCACAGTACAAAATTCCCTTCTGTACTGCTCAATATGAACGACTGTTCAACAGTTATCGTGTGCCATGTTTGGAAAAGGATAAATTTCATCATTGGAATGATGCCAAACATATTGTAGTGTATTGTAATGGTCATTGGTTTCGTCTAGCCATTCATAATGGGAAAAGGTTAGTTCTTTAAGAAACTCAGAATTTCGTTGCTAAATGGAATTGAGGAAATGTTTCATTTTAAAGATTTTATGGATTTTTTGTCATAAAAACCGTATGGATTATGATGTAGAGATCATTAAATGAACTGAAGAGAAGAGAAGCGAAATATAAAGGATTCAAGAAAAGAAAAAAAACTGCAGATATCTTGTCAAAAATTCCAAAGTATGAGGCTTTTTTATAAAAAAAAAGAAAGATTTGACATGGTTCTTTAAATGTCCGGAGCTGTATTTAGCAGCTAAAAGCGCGGGTGGACTAAAATATAACGATAAGCATTCGTACCATTAGCATTCATTGAAAATCCATTGACTATTTCTTGCAAAAGACACTTTAAAAAATTTATCATCGTAAAAGTTGTGCCTTTTCTAATCTTTAATGAATTAAAAACTCATGAATTATCAAATCGAATGCTTCTTAATTGGTAGTTGCTTTCAAACAACTTAGAAGTGATTCATTTTTTATAGGTTATATGAGCCATGCGAACTGCAGAAAGGTTTTGAAGCGATATTAAATGAAAAAGTCAACTCAGATGTTGAAGAAAAGTACATTGCTGCTTTAACAGCCGGTGATCGGGATATATGGGCTCAAGCACGCAGAAATTATTTTACTTCCGGGATTAATCAATTTTCGTTGCATACAATTGAAAAAGCTGCATTTGTAGTCATATTAGATGAACATGAAGTTTTCTATGATCCCGTATGTTGTTACTTCTTTTTTCTTGATAGGTTACTTAGACAATAGTTGGAAAATTCCTGAAACATTCCCTAGAACAGCATTCTCTTAATGTGGTGACTTCGATTGATTGTATGCTTGAATATTTTGGTGTTTCCTGACATTATTTTGAAATTAGTATTTTTTTTTTCAATTATCAAAAAATTGATTTTATTACTAAATTTATGACTGGATTTAGAATGATTCATCAAAATTAGATTATTGGGCTAATAGTTTATTGCACGGTACCGGCTATGATCGATGGTTTGATAAATCATTCAATTTTATCATTTATAAAAATGGACGTATTGGTATCAATGCTGAACATTCTTGGTTTGTCGTTTTGTTTATCTTGTTCATTCTGATCCATAGTTCAAATCAAATGATGCAAGCTTCGAATATTCTTAGCTGTAGAAATGAAGCAAAATATGTCTGTATCATCTGTAATTTCAGAATAGAAATACTAGGAAAGCACGAAAAATAAATGAATCATGCATTATATTTATTATCTCTTCTTTGTTATTACCACCCAAGATCAGTTAATAGTGATAACTGTCTAAGTCATGTATGTTGAGGCTTGCCTGGTTCCTGTACTTTTTTCTTTATCCCATTTTTCTGACAGAATTAAATTTATATGACCATTTGGAAGAAAAACTTAGTCTAAGATAACTGTATGACTGGATGACTTCATGCTTTCTTTGAAAACTATTTTTTTGAAATTATTCAATTATTTTTATTGAATAATTTTTAGTCTCTAAATTAAGAGATCTCTTCGTTATAATCTAATTTTTAATTTGTTTTTTATAGATATTAATATTACAAACTAATTTATTTGTTAAGATAAATTAGTAATGCAAAAAAGTACTTAGATTTTCTATTATATTTAATATAATTATTTCCTTGTTTAAGCCTTATATCGTTGGCTAATATTAAGCTTTAAGATCAAATAAAATCTCGATTAAGCTGCAAAATATTAGTTATTCTAATATTTTGTTTTTCTCAATTAAGCTATTAGTGATTGTAAAAGTGAAATGAAATCGAGGTTGGTGATATCTTCTTAATAAAATTGGTGAAGTAGTGAAAATACACGTAATTTTTCATATTTGCTCTTTTTGGCAAACTTGGAACCAAAGTATATTTTTAAAAAAGTTCATGATAGAAAATTTTATTATTAATAAATTATCTACTTATTATAACTCTATACTTTTGGAAAATCAGGATAAGAATCTGGTGGTGATAGAGCATTTCTACATTGATCATAAATTTAGAACCAATTAATATTGCTGGTAATCAATATTAATGTTTGCAATAGACATCGATATATAGTTTAGCAAATAAAAAAAAACTGCTAAACAATATCCTTTTGTGAAAAATTATTTTTTCAGATGTTATGTAAATTCTCATTATTAAATTACTTGGTAACTAATTGATTGTTTGCATGTTAATGGGATATGTTTGTTTAATAATTTAAACTTATTTTTGATTTCCTTTCGCAACTTGTTTTTAACAATAAATCATGCAAATGCAGTGAAATACTTTAGGGGTGACGCAGCAGTATTGGCTCATTTAATGGAATTTTGTGTTATAAAATCAATTGGTAAAAATAATTACGATGAAAATGGAAATGTAAGTGGAAAAGCTGAATTGATACCGAAACACGATCTATTACGATGGCATATTACTCCTGAATTAAATGTAATTTTTTTATTTCGATATATTTTTCATTGGTTTATTATTGTTATTAATTATTGTCATAATTATTAATTTATTGTCTTTAATTATTATTATTATTATTGTTACTAAAGCGAACTTTTTTTTTCAGTGTTTTGCAGATTTAGAAAATAAAGCATTAGCCAGAACTATCAACGCTTACTTTCAGCATTAAAATCTAATGAACTAGATTCCTATATATTGTCGGGCCGATCAGACCATCGATTTCGTTCAGATAGTTAACTGAAATCGTGTGTGGATTGTTTCATCTTATTGAACATCTTGAGAATCATATATTTAAAATAAGGAGTTTTCAGCTTTGACATGTAAATGTACTAAATAAATTATGAAATTTATTCATTCCAGATCTCAATAAAGAAATGTTTCCAAACAGCATGTGCCTTAATTGAAGATGTAGAAATGGCTTTATTGATTTGGACTAAATATGGTAAAGGTTTTATAAAAAAGCTGCATATATCACCAGATGGTTTTCTTCAGATGGTTTTACAACTAGCTTTCTATCGTGTAAGTTCATAGGAAAAACTATTTGAATGTGTTAAAATGAGAGTTTTAATAGAATAGTCTCTTTTTATTATGATATGGCAGTTCCATTAAGGCATAGACTGGACGGTTTTACGTTAGGGATCTTCTTTTATGTTATACTTCGAAATCTCCAATTTCCAATACCATGGCATGCAAATCTGGTCTTACTCGTCTTCATCTGTATATATATGAATTTTTTAATGTTAAATAACTCATACCAGAAGTTTCCACAAAACCTGCTTTTAAGCAGCAAGCAACAAAAAATATTATATTTGAGTTCGAAATATATTTTAGCCTTCTTTCTTGTGAATGTTTGTTTAGAATCAGAGAAAATTTGCTTTGACTTATGAAGCAGCAACAGCACGTTTATTCCGAGAGGGACGAACAGAAACTGTTCGATCATGTTCTTCATACAGTTGTGACTTTGTTCACGCTATGCTTGATCCAAATCAAACTGTAAGTTTGATTCCACTGTTTCATTTTTTTTTTCTTTTTTCATTTTCATATTCCATCGATGTAATAATATTGTGTACTGATTCCAAGAATGGATCCATATCACGTATGTAAAATATGTGTTCGAAATCTCTTCCCTGCGTTTTATTCAATATTGCTGCAAAAGTTCGGCATTCTAAGCTAATGATACTTCACTAACATATTTTTCAAAATCTTTTTAGATTCCATCAAATATTATACTTGAAAACGAAATGGACACTAGTGTTGACTATTTATGTTTTAGCACTTTATTAAAACAACCTGGTCATATTTTGAAACAAAAATTCTTGAAAATAAGCAGTGTAAAAAGACCTTTCAAACTTTTAGCTACTAAATCCCTCATATCTCATATTTTTTATACATTCTTTTACTATTGAGGGTTTAGATAAATATTCTGTATATTTTAGCAGGAAGAAAGATTGCGATTGCTTCATGTTGCCTGCAGTTATCATCAAATAATGTATCGTGATGCTATGTGTGGCAAAGGGATTGATCGACATCTTTTCGCTCTGTAAAATCTAAGCATATAAAAAAGTTTTTATTATTTAAAATTATTTGGAATTTGAAATTTGTATACTTATTTTGAAAAGTCACTAGTCTTTCTGTTTCCTATGTTACAGGAAAAAAAAGTACTTTGACAAATTATTCAGTGTAGTTTGTGATAATAGCACGATTATAAATTGAGATTGATGTTGTTAATCGTTAAATAATTACATTCAATCGACCTATTGATCGAGGAGCTGAACTTTTCATCAGTTTGACCTGGACTTTTTCAATTTCAACTATTTCTTCCAACACAGTCGAGCTTGTATTTATCGAAAAAAAATAGCAAGGATGATGTTTTCCTTTATAGGTACATTGTTATGCGCTACTTGAAACTTGAGTCGCCATTCCTAAAAAGAATATTCCCACCTACTTTTTTGCTTTCTACTAGTCAAACACCACTGAATCAGTGCGCAGAAGAAATAAAACACGCCAAAATGGACATTAATAAAATTGCTACTGCTGGTGGTGGCTTCGGACCAGTGGCTGATAATGGTTATGGCATTTCCTATATCATCGTTGGCGAAGACATACTTACTTTTCATATTTCATCGAAACGTTCAGCGAATAATACGGCATGTTTCGTATTTCCACTAAATTATATCTTAGATTGACTTTTAAAAAATTTCGATAGAAGTAAAGATCATATTTTTGTCTTTGCGCTGAATTTCGTTAAAATATACTTTCATTATCCAATTCTCTCCAAAATGTTGCCGTTGGCCTTTAATTCTATTAGTTTCGATATGAGCCTATTTTGAATTGCTTATTTTTATTATATTTAATCTAATTTGCAGAGTTCGATAGGATTACGAGATGATATTATCAAAAGTCTTGAGGATATGAGTTTACTTTTGGAGAAATAACGAATCGCAAAATCTGGGGACTATTCAATCATTTACTCAACAACTGGTCTGCTGAATATGTATGGTAGCAGATGATAATGAATCAATGATTCCTTTAGAATATTTCTTATTTTAAGATACCTTCTAGGATGTTTTCATTATATTCCTAGAGATATTTTATGCCGAGAAATTTGTATAGTGAATTGAGACTTGTTTAATTTCAACCTTTTTTTTTTTTGAACATTAATGGTGAATTTTGCTTATTCATTTATGTATATATAGAGAGAGGGCGAGAAAGAACTTTGTTCTATCATTAAATATATTCTTGAACGACTGGATGAGTTTGTGGGTCATTAATATATATGTAATATATATATATATTTATTGCGAAAAAAGTAATTTAGACATTGTTTAATTATGAAAATTAAGTTTTTGTTTTATCACCACAATGGTTTTGAATATTCTTTAGAGTCTAACTATCAATGAACTCAAATAATAAAGTTTCTGATATTATAAAGATTCATTCCTTTTATTCTGATTGGACAATAGTTGGAATAAATTGGTATAGTTCCATGCACTTTACTGCAGAACTTTTCCTGGTTTATAATCCGCGAAAAAGCACATCTCTCAATTCATAGAGTAAATGACTTGCAAGTATGCAAATCCAGATTTATCCTATGTAGATTGGTCTTGAGGATGAATTTCTTTTACAGTTTGCATCCATTGTGCCCAAGGATTTAATTTATCTATCGTCGAGTACTTTCTAAGACAGGAAAATTAATGACTGAGCTGAAGCCATGTAATTCTTCTTTTGAAAGAGTTTTTGGATCGATCTTTTGGATGCAATTGTCCATTTTTCGGCGTTTAACAGCTACTTTTATTCATTTCCACAATGATATATTATGGCCAAAAGAGATGAAGGATATGTTGGTGCAGTGCTGCACAGTCATTCCCAATTTTGTCACCGAACAGGAAGAAGCATCGCTTCTGGATGAAATCAATCCGCACATGAAACGGATGCGTTATGAAAAATCACATTGGGATGATGTAATGCTTTCCTATTTTTTTTTTCGAATTTTAAATTTATCAGTTTTCCGGATCAATTTGCAATTGGATTATAATCTGATCTTAAATTTTAAGTCACATAAATTTTAGTTATGCACTTTGGAATTTTTAATTCCACAAGTTTTAATAAAGTTCAACTTAATTCGCAACTCAGCTTACTTCTTATTTTTAAATTTTTTGGCTCTCGGCATTTCCTCTCTACTTCCAGTCTTTTGAAAATTGAACAAATGGATATTCAAAGTTAATGGAAGTAGTGATGAATACTGTACAAGTATGAGTATCTTAAAGTATAGATTTTCTCCACCAGCTGTAAGTTATGTATGTCTTGTCATTACAAAATCAATAATCTGCAATGTTCTATGTATGTCGTATTTAATCTCAGCAAATCACAGATGCTTCATTTATAATTCTTCATCGTATATAAGTGTTTTAATTATCAAAGTTCAACGCATTGTTTTATTAAATAAAATTGGTACATGATATCATCATAACATTTAATTTAATTCCAAATATTCAGGCTATTCATCTGTACCGTGAACGAGAGCAGCTAAACTGGAAAAAGGAAAATGAGGCTATTCTAAATCGAGTTCGAAAACAGTCATTCAAAGAAGGAGATAAACAACTTTCATTTGTACATATCCTCGATTTACACGAAGATGGCGTCATTAAACCTCACATTGACAGTGTTAGGGTATCATTTTTCTTCAAATTGTTTTTTTTTTATTACCAAAATAGATGACAAAACAGTAATACAAGATGCATTTCACAGGTAAATAAGTCTTTTTGGCGTAAGAAATAATCTGGTCGTATTTGCCGAAATATGAAAAGATTGTTACGAGAATGCTCGTACTTTTAGCTCATATTTCTTTTTTCCAGTATTGTGGTGATGTTATCACTGGTCTTTCCTTGCTGTCGGATGCTGTGATGCGTTTACGACATAAGGATCAACAAGATCAGCTCATTTGTGATATATTATTGCAACGGCGATCCCTTTATAGAATAGGGTAAGCTTATTTTTTCACATTAGCAATTCCAAACTTTTTATGCAAAATATGTTCATCAAAATAAATTCATTTTTTTATATTCCAATTATTTTTAGATTTCCAAAATAAAGTTTATATTTTGCAGATAAATTCCAAATTATTTTTAAGAGATTTCCCTGGCATTTTTGATTAAGCGAAACATTTCTATGGCTGACATCATGCATTCTCTTTCCGAACCATGAGACTGCAATAAGCCCAGCTTCCTAGTTGATAGGCCTGGCATCTTACCTTTGCTGCTAAGCTATTCGAATAATTTGCTTGTTTAATTAAGTAAAATTCTCAGGGAACTTAGTCGTTACGAATTTTATCACGAAGTACTCGGAAAAGCAGAATCATATTTCATGGGAAAACCGGTCCCACGGAATCGCCGCGTATCGATAATATGTCGTGATCTGCCACGTAATGTACAACAAAATGAATCGCTCGTTGCCAGCAATACTATAGAGAAAAGACAGCTACTGCGACAAAGCGATACTGAAGAGATGATTTAGTTTCTATCATTACATCAAATGAAAATTGTATTTCATGGTAAAGGCTTTTAGGGAAGTTTGGAGATCAAATTCTCAAATATTTTCCTTGATGTCTTTCATGAAAAAAATCTTTGATAATGAAGCAACTGCACAGGATGCAAAACCATCTTTTGCTAGAAACTGTCCATTGTATTTTCAAGTTAGCCGCATAAGGGAAATTCTAATTCGGCTATTAAAATTTTAAATCACTCCAGCAAAACTTTAATTATTTCACATATCAGTTATGTATTTATTTTTTTAGGAGAAGTTTATTAATGTATATAATTACTGATTAAGAAAAAATTAAACGCTATTTTCGAAAGAAATCTTCCACATCCACTTTATTGTACTCAATAACATAAAAGCTTTGAATTAAGAATTTAAGAATTATCGCCATGGAAAATTTATCAAAAACGATTATATATCATATAAAAATGCCTCTAAAAGACGCTACATTGAATCAGTGATTAGTTCTGGTAAAAATCTATGGCTATTTTTCGAACAGTACATAATCAATGATGTACCGGATCTTCCATCGCATCGAAGCATCAAATTTTCAATAGGAATTTATTAAAAAAGAAATCATGATTATTATTCGATGCAAGCATATTAGAAAAAAAAATAAAAAAAAAAATGATACATAATGTATAATACACAAATCAACGACAGCAAAAAACTGCCTGGACAAAGATATTTCTCAATCTTATACATAAACATTATGATCAACTCACACTTCCTTTGAGGATGCCATTAGTGGAATACAATTCAAAAAACAGAACTTCATGGGGAACTTAAAAGCGAAGTATCATTTTTAACAGGAATCTATCTGACCTCAATTCTTCGCTTTCTTTTACAGATTGAAAGAAATAAAAAAGGAAGGGCAAAACTATGATCCTGTTATAAAATATTTGATAGTTTTCAAAAACAGTGTTCTACAATGATTTCATAAAGACTGATAAACAGCGAATAATATGAAATTTCAAAAGTTTAATCTGATTCACTCTCGACGTAAATTTTCTAACCTAGCTTGTAAATCTGCGTCCGCATCCGATAATGCTGTCTGTGGTTGCCGATTTTGATCAGCTGGCTTCAATGAATCCTGTGTTGTAGGCATTGCTGAGAGTTCCTCATTCATCTGGATTCCTAATTCATCTAGCACCTGGAAAAAATGACATGAAAATTTCCTTAAATCTGGAAATTTGAAATCCATTGCATTGCTACGATACAGCATACTAAGACAGCCATGGGACAAATCGATTTATGTCATGCAACAAGGAAATTTTCTCGACAGAAAAGAGGTAAAATAATCATTGACAAAGTAATTATGGTATTCTCTAACGGTGAACCAAAATTATGACATTGAATTAACAAAATAAAGATTATCAAAAACTTATCAACTTATTATCTCTTTTTATCAAAATAAGGACCTACTGAAATACCAAGCACGCCTCATCAGTTATCTCAATTTAAGATTCAAAGAAACAAATATTCAAATAACAACAACCCTACTACTATACTTTGTGTCTTTTTTGTTCAAAAAAAAAAAAAACAAAAAAACAAAAAAAAGACGAAAACGAAATTAAAACTATGATTTAATAAATCACCCAAAAAAATATAACAACTCAAACTAAAGCAGTATCCGCGAAAATCCACAAACATTATAAATTTTAATTACACCGGCCACAAGAACGCCCAAATATCACGCATTTTCCACCCATTTTTTCGATAAACTTCAGTTCCTATTCTAGATCACAATTAAAGTAAGAAAAAAGAAAATCGAGTTTATATATTAATTAAAACAATGAAAATCTGGAGAAAATTGCGGAATTTATACCTGAGCAACAATTGCTTCCGTTTCTTCCTCATCAGCTTCATCTGCAAAGGCATCATCGACTGCTTCACCCATCATTTCTTCTTTCATATCCATAATTTCTGATTGCCTTTCAAATTCCATCATTATTTTCTGGATCTGAGGTAAATTTAGCTGTCGATTCATGTTTTGCATTGCTCGCGTTACTCCTTTCATTGCCTGTGCCATTGCATCTTGACTTTTCAAAGTTTGCACCTGTAAAATATGCTTTCCAATACCAATAATAGAAGTTATTTAAGAATTGAAAGGAACATTAAAATAGAATGAAATTATGTAGGTATTAAAGTTTAAAAATCTCCAAACTCCTGAACTAATTTCAATTAAATTTGGACCACAACAGTATCTACACATAATTTGATCAAGAATAATTTTTTAAAATGCTACATCTCATTTCACATTCATAAATGATATGCATTTCAAAAACACTTGGGTGACTTAAGCTAAAATGTTTTTCAAAATATTGATAAGCATCATGATTAAGTATGTATTTTTTGTTTTTAAGTTTAAAAAAAAATATTTGAAAAATAAGAAGTCCAAACGCATTTCAAAAACATAGAATATCTTTTATTTTGTATTCAGAGCACTGGGTGATAAATTAGCATAAAAATGATTTGTAAAAATAAAGAAGTAAATATCCATAAAAAACAAGTCGATAAATTATGATAAATAGATACCCTTAATGAGACTGCCTGTATGTTAGCTTTCATCATGATGAATTTTTTGATATGTCGACGAGTTCGGACAAGATCTTTTGCCATAACTTTCACTGAATCCTGCAAAAGTACATGAAAACTTTGAAAAAACACAAAACATACTTTACTTTTAAAAATATAGAATTATTTGGAGTTGCATGTATATGCAACGAAGTATTATTAATCGTAAAATCATACTAAAAAAACTATCTTGTTTTTTTTATCCAATTTTTTTCGCCATCTGGAAGAACAATTACATTAGTTTTGAACTCTCTAACCGGTTTTGAACTTTGAACTCCGGACGGAATTTAAATGGATTTCAAAACTTTGATTTCCTTTGACAATTAGCAAATACTGAGATTTGTAACGGTAAATTTTATTCGTACCATTTGATTCATTTTGGCCATTTTCTTAATATCAGCGATAATTTTCTTTTCCTGTATTTCAAGGCGTGATCGCTCTCGGTCCAATTCACGCATTGCCTTATTCAACGCTCTTTGATTTTGCCGCAACATTTCGGCGGGTGTCTTCTTTCGACCGAACAGAAACTCCATCTTGCTACTTGAAATGTTCAATCTAAAATTAAAACTGAAAAATTATAATAAAAAATATAAAGAGATTTCATTTGGTGAGCAATGTTTTTTGGCGTTGGTAAATTTTTGCATGTTCCATCTACATGGCTCGAACAACATACACTGCTAACCATTAAATCATTTCATTTGATTTACCTATGTTTCGGTACTCGTAGGAGCCTCAACTCTGTAAAGAATTATTGATGGTAAATATTTAACAGAGAAAATCTTTCCATCATTTAATACAGAGCATTTTCTCTCTGCTTCCCTGAAATATACCGCTGAGAAAAATTTCAAAAATACTCACAAATCGCATTAAAAAAGAATGAAAGAACGTTTTGCAAGCTTGAAAATACAATCTGCTCAGTACGCAAGTTTCGAGAGTATAATAATTTGAAATTTCGATTGCTGAATGTCAAAAGAGAAGATGATTCATAGAAATAATGAATCATAATCGAATTTCTAATTGCTGCAAATTCAGTGGAAAGTCTAAAAAGTTTGAGAGGACAACCAACTCAGAAAAATGAACGACTTTAACAATTCTCGAAAACTTCCACAACTTTGGAAAATTTTAAACCCACCATTCAACCACTCACTTCGCCATCGCGGGCAAACAAATTTACAGAAATAGCCTTCCGAGCGAGCAATGACTTGACGCGCTATGCAAATTTCCATCTTAATCTTTGAACATTTTAATTAATTCGTCAGAGAATAAATGGAAGTAGAATTGGTCGGTTAGTTCATTGCTAAAGATTGTTGAGAAGTAGAATTACATAGCCGTATAGCATCGTTGAAACGTAAAAGAGATTGTAGTAGCAGCTGTATTGTCATTAGCAACCCAAAGGTTTTAAGAATTCGCGGAATTCTGATCCAGAAATTTGTGGATGCTAAAATGAAAAAATAAGTTATATTAAAGTTTAGAAGATTGGAAAATTTGCTCTGCAAAAGTTTTTTATTTAACAATGATAAATTTTTTACCGAAAATACTTCAATAAAAATTTTCGTTTCTTTCCTTCCAGCCATCTAAAATAACTATGTAAAGCAGTAATCTAATCCTGAAATTGCATGATATTGAATTCTTTTCCAGAGATAAGGAAGAAATGGTCGATCATGCCGCAGCTCAACAAAATACACTTAAAATAATACACACGAATGCTGATGATCCAGTTAATAAATCAAATGAACGGTTGAAATTTGGTAAATCCCGTAAATGTTTCTATTCAAAATTTCTCAACAATCAAACGGAATAAATTGGAAAAAAGAGCGAAATGAATCAAAAGAATTCATTATTATGTTAAATGAGTTTAGTATATTCATTATAGAAACATTCCCTCCAATTGAACTTCCAACAACTAAACCAGATACCAATGGAATTCATCACTATTCATTTACTGTTATGTTTTTCTTTCTTTTAGTTTGTATCATTTAAAGTGACAATACAGCGATTCAATAATTCGTAACTTTCGTTGTAAAATATTTCCATTGATCTAACCTAGTCGATGTTGTAGATAGAATATGAAGCGCCAAAAGAAATGCTTCTCTCGAATAAACCAAAACTTATTGACTTGCAACTTGAAGCAATTCTGGAATGTCCGAATCAATAAGCACAATCTGTTCGATTAAAAAAACTGTCCAAAAAAGTATTAGATTAGTATGTTTGACTGCTTGTTGCATTCATAATACAAAACAAAAATGAAATTATCAGAGAGATAGTAAAGTAAATTATCAGATAGTAAAGTAAGCAAACACAATAATATGTGTGTATCATACAAAATTTCCTCATTATTTTATGAAAGGATAATCATGTCAAAAATCGATTTTACCAACCTAAATAAAATTGAAACATTATATTCTTTGATTATTTCGAATTTTCTAGTCTATTCATTAATTAAGTTAGCATTAGCTGATTTCATTCAAAGAATATCGTACAAAATTAGTAACAGTTCAGGCCAAAAAAAAGTTGTAAAACAATGAAGTCTTACAAATTTGTGTATTGATTCAATTGTCATCATTTGCATATTGCCAGAAATTGCTCGTTTCATATTCAATAATAGTAAAATTTATTTTCTTATTTCTGAAAACAATATATCGCGGAAGTGTTTGTTGCAAATGTGTTTTTACACAATGTGTATTCAATTATTCGGCAATTTAACTCACTGTCGTTTCTATTTCTTATTTATTTCATTTCCTAATATATTATTTCAGACATTCTGGCAGAGGTAACGACTATTCTATTTCCTTTCGTGGATGTCTCAACGGAATACTAACTTCAAGTTCATGCATTGTCCAAAATAGTAACAAACGATGATAAGATGGTATTCATGATATGATAGTAGAACAAATGAATGATAAAAGCTGGAATAAAAATTTCACATTTCAAATTTTAGCATTTCCTTTCATAAATGCTTGACAAAGATGGAAGAGAATTGCATGCTGTAGTCAAAATCGATCATCTGACTTTGACATAGGGGCGAGAGATTAATCGAATTATCCAGTAACTGGTTCCTTCTGAAGTTTCCCTCAGAATAGCTGCAGTACACAATGAAGCTGTTTTCTTCGGTAAAGCGAATGATTAGAGGAATTGTGGGACGAAACGTTTTCAACCTGTTCTCAGGCTTTCAATGAGTATGACATCCGGCTTGATTGAATGAAACATAGACATTGAATGTGTGCTCCAAGTAGACCATTTTTGGTAAGCGGAAGTGGCTCTGCGGGATGAACCAATAAACACCAAACATTGATTTTAAGTTCAAAGATTCAAATTCAGTTCAAATCAAAGAAAATACAGTACAATTTCAATAAGATGATAAGTCTGACTTCTGAAAATTCTAACCTACATCTAGGAAATAAAATAAAAATGCTTCTTTTTCTTTTTGAATTCAAATAAAAATTTCTAAATTAAGCTCATACGAAGCAAGCTTTTAACCTAAAAAGAAAACTATATAGCCAGAAAGGGATTAACCTATTAGTATTGTGAATGCTCGTGATATCGATAAGCAAATCTCAAAAAACATTTGCTTTCTCTGATGTATAAAATTATCTATAATAAAATTTTTTCCATATTATAATTAGTCAGAATTAAATTTATCGGATAAGGATGAATTATAATAGTTGCCCAGATTACATTTAATTCTTTTTTTTTTTTTTTAACTGAGAATATCGGAGCAATAATTCGCTTTGTTAATCTATTGTCAAAGTAAATTCACAAAGAAGTTATGCAGAAAGGTAACATATACTTTTCATTTTTTTGATAAGGTCCTCATTCACGACTGATGACGGAAACTATAAAATTGAAAATTGTAGTATTTTTTGGTATAAAGAACTTGGGATAAAAGCAGTATTGAATATTATGAATTAGAAATAAGACAATTTTAATATGTTTAATTTAATCAAACAGAATATTTTTACAGTCATAACAGTGTCTACTTGTCATGGCGATAATAAGGTCGTGGTTTGGACCTTAAATCTTTGAAGCAACATCTCGATTTGATCCAGTAACAGTAACGGCTTCAATCATTTCTTTTCAGTATCGAAAAGGATTTCTTTACCATTCCCTACAGTGTGCAAGTAATATTTAATAATTCGCGATTTTGCAATAGCTGCCTGAAACACTAATTTGCATTAATCTTTATTAAATGAAAATTAAATATAAGCATAAAATCCTTCCTTTATATCTTAATATTTTTAACATATTTACCAATCATAAAATAATTACCATTTCGATAAATGCATAACCAAAGATAATATAATATATCCAAACTTTAATTGTAAAAACGATTCTTAAAGCTAATGATTTTCCTTCCACCTAATATGTAAGTATACCTAATATATAAACACATTGTTATTTCATCATCTTCATATACGATAAAACCTGTAATAATAGTGGAAATTGTATCACTTCACTTTATCTTTTATACCTATAAACAACAACTTTTACTCGAATAAAGATAAAGATTATCATATATTTGGCATTACATCTTTATAAATTTAAAGAATTAATTGAATTTCCTCTTGATAATAGCGTAATTAAAGAATAATATTTTACTCTTTTCTTGTGTTTTGAAACTTGCGACAGCAAATTCAATCTTAAAATATTAGCAAATTTATCATCATTCGCAATAGTAAATTAATAAGCTAATGAATGAAAATTCAAAATAGCACAGAAATTGTTCAATAAATGGAACTAAAGCAAAAATGAAAGGAATGTTTTCCATTTAATAAGTTGTTTTATTTACATTCCACAGATATATTTACTTTGGCATCATTCGCTCATTTAGCTAGATCGCTCTAATTAATTCTTTTAAAAATAATATTGCAAAGAATTGAAGGGATTATTGTCGATAAAAAAATGTCTTCTTATTGACAACTATCTCTTTATTCTTTGCAATATCATTTTCCTGTTTAATGTGTTCCATTTCTAAATTCAGATTTATAAAATACTTCAATGATGTTTTGTTAACAAGCAACAGTTCCCAAACAAACTGGAACTTTTCTATCAGTTGTTAATAAATTATTAACTGTTAGTAAATCCGGTTTTTCTGTTACATAAATTATAGCAAATGCTTTCGGTGGCAAATTTGGAACATATCAATAGTATAAAAATTTGAAAAAAAATTATTGAAGTATTTAACTTCAAAAATTTACTGAACATTCTCAATTTTCATTATTTTTACATTTTTTTTTCATTTCCCATTTTTCATTTCTAATGGCAGTAAATCATTTTATGGTGCTAATCTTGCGAAAATATAACATATTTTATAATCATTCTCATGTTATTGCCAGCTTTAGATATGATTTACTGATATCTCTAACAATGATCAAAATGATTTCTTTTAAAAAATAATTGCTATCTTAACATTTGCCTGAGTAAACATTTCGGAATAATACTTCGTTTCTCTCTGAATATTTTGACTGTGTCACTATTGTATTACAGTAATTTTATGGTTTCATATTTTACCATACCAAAAATGATAATATTAATTTTGTATATATTAAAAATATGATATCATATAGTAATTGCAGCATACTACAACATTTTGTAACCACAGTTATGGTGTAATATATTGTAGCACAGCATAATATTATAGTAATGCACTAGATTGATATAATTATGTTACAAAAGCATTTTGTATTATTTTCAAGCACTTTTTCATTATCGCAGTATAATTAGTTTCCAAACTCGGTCGTTTCACACTTAATTCGAACCATTTATCGATTCATCCAAACATTTTGCTTTTTCTTTTTTTTTTTTTTTTTTAAGCATTTTGTATTATTGTAAAGCACTTTTTTCAGAAATATTTATAAAACATATAAATAAAATTTTCAATTTCCAGGATCCATTACTTTTACCTGATTCCCGAATAAATTAATAAATTTGATCGTCTTTAAGAGACAGATATTTAAACGCCCAATTTATGAAAAACGAAAAGAAAGAAAATATTGCAAGTCTTATTACGAAAATTACTCCAAAGTGTTCAGCAGAATTGACTTTATGCCAAATTTAATTACAATAAGTTCAACTATCTTTAATTGTTGATTTTTATCTGCTACCAGTTCTGTTAGTATCATTTTACCGGCATCCAATTTTTTTTTGGAAATCGACCGGATAGCTATTTCTTACATTTATTTATGGGCCAATATATAACATCTATTAGCTGACAATGGGAACTAAAATGCTCAATTTCATTTTTGGCTTATCATTTATCGATTGAGATTACGCCTAATATAACTTGAAGGAAACGAAATTCTATCACAATATTTTTCTATCCTGTAAAATGATCACAATAAAAAGAAAACGACAACCTATTAAGGAAAATAAAAGATTATAAAGAACTCTAAAATGAAAAACATACAAACAACACAAAAATGAACGGAGAAGCAATAAAAACATAAAAGATTTATTTTATCGACAAATTATTCTTTGTTTCCGGAATCATTTAACGGATCATCGAATAAATGTAAGAGATTGTTTCGTCGAGCTGCATTACGATTTTCATTATTTGATAAAGATTGTTGATCTTCCACCAATAATGTTGCTTCATCCTTAGCGAAAATAAATTATAAATAGCCGAATAGAAAATCTTATAGCGGATAAAGCTATTTCAATGATTTAATGATTTCTCTTTTAATTCAAATAAAAATTCGAATGACAAATGGTGGACTCGACAGTACATTAACCATATATCTTATAAAAAAAAGTGAAATATGTATGATATCTTACTACAAACTTTTCAAGAGTTTTTCATTAACTTATCGACAAAATTACCTGAATTGGTTGTTGGTTTCCAAAAATCGAATTCCGACGCCGTTCGATAGCACGAATGGTATTTCGACGTAATGTCAAACGTCTTTCACTATTCGAACGATCAACTGCTTTGTTACTTGACAACGCGAAGAAACGCTTTCTGAATGCTGCATCAAGCGTTTCCGTCTTTGGTCGATACATTGAACGCTTGGAAGATTCCAGATTTCGAACAATATTTCGACGCAAGATAGCTTGCTCTTCCTAAAATTATTTTTTAAAGGATAATAAAGAGCATTCTGTCAATTCTAGACATCATTCCAAAATATAGTGAAATTTCAGAAATGAAATTTTATAAAATGCATTTTCAAATCAAAAGCAACTGTTGCACGATGATAAATTTCAAAGTAAGTATACTGATGGAGCATTTTCATCAGATTCGTCAACTCCGCGGATAGCTTGTAGTTCACGTGCTATTTCAACCGCATTCTGAATAACCAATTCATCTTCCGTCAAATGATCCGCACGTTTACGCCAACAAAATAATTGCGTTGATGCAATTATATGAGCCATAGTACCAAAGCGATGTAGTAACATTGCTATGAACTGCAAATTATGCAAAAAAAAAGAAATTCATTCTTCGCTTCGTGAAGTTGATATGAAACAGTGAATTTAAAAATTTTGCTACATGGAAAAGTTTATTTTAATAGAAAAAAAAAATGATAAATTAAATAAGATGAAAAAGAAGCATGAAGAAATAAAGAACTTTAAATGAAAATATCATACTGAAATACGATGAAGCAAAAAGAAATATTGCACTGAAAAAGGATGAAATTGCAGAGCAAAATAACTGAAAATAATAAATCAGTCAGAGAAAGAGATTAAATAAGTAAAACTTGATATGCTAAAGTAAAGGGAAGAAAAATTCCAACCTGAATAACAAGAATGGATATGAAGAAAAGCAGGAAGACCAGTCCAATTGGCTCAAGTTGCAGTCGTGTAACCACCCAGATCGGTTCCCGAGCATTCTTGCCGCACGAGACGATAGTGTGGTTGTAATATGGGCCTAATGGCCATTCAATATGGATGCAATCTTTTTGTAGTTGTAGCAGGAGCACAGTAGTGATAAATACGGTATTTGCCATGAAAAAACCTGAACAAATCTGAAAAGAAAAACAAACGAGAAATAGTTAAAATTTGGAAATTCAAAAACTTCAAATTTCAATTATCAATATTTTATCATCAATGATTCAATGATCAACGAAAATCCTGAACATAATTGCAAGTATTTTTGCTTAAAAGATATATTTAAGAAGTATTTTTACTAGATTAGTAAAAATCTTATAATTGCATGGCTATAATTAACTTGCTAGGCTGAGCCTACAAGAAGTGACATTCATTGGTCTACAAATGGTGACATAAGCTTTCCATATGCTGTGCAAGCATCAACAAAAACTTATACTTTAACTCAACGTTTGGTTCACCTCACAGCTTGACTCCCAACTTCTTCAAATTTTTTTCGAATAATTCAAAAATATTTCATTTCTATGGCTACTCACCAAAAAATAGCCCAATTGATGCACACATTCAAGCAAGCGAGACGTCATACTCATTGAAATACTCATTCATCTCTCTCTCTCTCCTCTTCTCCAGTTGAAAGGAAACAATAAAATCAATTTAGCAATGAATATTTCCAAAACAAATTAAAATTCCAACCAAATTATCCTTCTTTTTTCAGGGTTTATCAAACTATCTAATGATTTCTTTTTATTTATTCTAACCTTATTTCTTAGTAGCACAAGACCATCTTTGATATGTTTCTGCTTTAATTGATCATGGATAATTGGTGTTAGATATTTATTGATAACATCATTCCAGAAAGCTTCCTCATCAGAATCCAAACAATCTTTCTCGGCTCTTCGAAGACACTTATCATTCAACCATGCTTCACTTCTTTTGGAATTCCATTTACGATTGCGCATTACGGCAGGCGACTGATCAATTCTATCGCAACTATCTATTTCTGTCTGAAAATCCGGAAAATTGTCTGAAAAACCTTAAAAAATTTGAAAATAAAGCTTAGAAGCTTAAATTAAACAAGTACGATCATTTCTAGCCAATAATTACCTAATTAATGGATGAATTAAATGAGATAAAACGTTTATGCAGTAGCCGTGGTAATCTTGTGTATTGATTTTTGAATTGAAAGCAATCAAAATTTACTGAAAATCACCTGATCTTTCTTCATTGAATTACTTTCCCATTTAGATGATCCTGAATTGTCTGTTGGTGCTATTGTTCGAGTTGATATCACTGCTGGCTGCCATTCAATTCGATCCAATTTATCCATCATTTCATTTATTTTCTCATTCAGTTGCCAAATCTGCAAAAAATTTTGGAAATTAAAACTAATTTTGAACTTTCAATTTTAACATCCTGCTTTTTCTCAATTGAATTAAGCAACAAAATTCTATGAATATGCTTTCTCCTAATCTTGCTGATTCGAGCATACCTGTGCTATTTTCGCTGATTTATCCCTCAAACAACACATTAGACGACAAGATGATCCACAACCAATCGATATTTCAGCATCTACCTGCAGAAAAGTTGAATGAGTTTTTGGTATAATTGGAATGAAAATTATAAATAATTTTGTTGAATTATTTTAGTAAAAAGTAAAAGTAAATATCAATCAAAGAAATGTATTAGATATACACTGAATATAACTGTCCAACAAATGATTAATAATAAATACTAACATTTAAGACCCTAATGCAATAGTAACAAATGAATAAATAGGCAAATGAATAAATAGGAATCAATTAGTAATAAAAAAAACTTCGACATTGAGAAAATCGAAATTATACTTTTGCTGACTGATTCTCATCTTTACTCAAATTTTTTACTAAAAATTAGCACAGAAAAAAATGACACATTATAAAACAGTTCATGCAACTGAATTTGTTGTAATTGTAAAAATTCGAATTCATTATGGACATAAAAGTAGCATTACTATGCCGAATATTATATTTTAAAACTAATCGTTTCCTTTTCTCGATTTTAAAAAGTTTACCTCGCTGATAACATCATTGCTGATTAGGTCAACATACTTGCCGCGCCTCTGCCCTGCAGTATCTTCTGCTTCCACTACAACCAGTTTTTTTTTTTCGTTGTATCAGTTATTTGCAAGGGAATTTAATTAAAGATGTAATTAGTTTTTTGCATAAATTATTGGAACTTAAGATTTAAATTTTAACCTTCCAGATTTTCCCGCGTTCCCCAAGCAACATTATTTAAGTTGCACAAGCTATAGATTGGAAGTAGCATGTACATGCACGGTATTGCCAGGAAATATAAAATTCCCGGAGTTATGCAGGTAAATTCCAATGGATGTAATATAGCAGCGGTGAAGAAACTGAAGAAAAAATGCTATTCAGGTAAACATTTAAAAATTTTCCGGATTTCTCTAATTTAAACAAATTTATCAATAAATTACTATAATTTTGATTTGAATTTGAGAAATTCGAAAATTAATAAAATCAAAATACCTCCCAATAACAACGAATAAGAATATCGAATGTGGTGACATAATGCCATCTTTTTTCATTTGTATTATCGTCCCAACAATCACAGCTGTCATTAGCATAGAAAATAGTGCACCAATAATTTGCGCTGCCATTAGCTGAAAAAATGGAATAAATTTAATTAATACAAGTAATATAACATGAATAGGAAAATAAAATATAAATTAAACTATTATATTAATTAATTACAAAAAATAATTAAGTTAATCATGCAAAATTTTAAATGCAAAGAGAAATTCGCCGCTAACAATCTTTTTTTTAAATCTAAAATAGTCAGAAATAGAGATGGTTATTTTGATTATATCTTTTTGATAGTAAAGAAATCAATAAAATGGCATATCACTGAATAATTTAAAGTCTTTTTGATTTCTTTTAATTTAAAAAATGGTTTTTTCACAAAACACTGGTTTTTCTTTCCGATAACATTAAAAAACTTAAATTAAAGGACTGTAAAAATTCAATAATTGTACCTGTTTTTCCGAATCACTTACGAAACACATAAAGCAAAATAATGCAACTGGTAAAGTGACGATAAACAATGATAAGGAAGTATCAATATTAAACGATATGGATAAAGCACCGACAACCATCAGAAAAATTGTCCCTGGGCCAAGAATTGATGAAACTAGCATTATGCATTGATATAATATATACCTAAAATGATATTATCAAGAAAAATTGTCTGAAAAAAATTACTGAACATTTTTGCCAGATAATAAAGATGAAATAATAGATAATTAAATACTTTTGCATCCTAGAAGGATAAGATTCTGAAGGAGAAGAGAAGGGAGAAATATTCTGGAACGATATTCTGAAATGGAAGGAGGAATGTTCTGGAACCGGTCAAGATTTAAATAAAATACTGAGCAGTGAGATAAATTTTATTAGGCATTATCAGGAGCAAAAGTTTGCTTCTCATAGCAATTTAAGTTATGGCTAACACTAGGTATAGTTTGATACACTTTAAAAAAAAGAAGTATATCTTTTGTTGGATGGGTGAAATTTTTGAAAAAGTTAAATTTCAATTATCAATTCTGTAAATTAAAATTTTTCCTTGTAAAGTACCAAATAGAAATCGATTCATTTATATTGATAACATTTTTGTAATCTCGTAGGAGATCGATAATATTTGCCAATGTCGAAGGTATCCAACGACGACGCTGATTGAAAAATTCGTTAAAATTTTCTGGTGCATAAGTTAAAGCATCAGATGCTGCACAATATTCAACTCTGTAAGAAAATGTTTTAAAAAATATTCAGTTTTTTTTCGGGTTATTCTCAATATTCAAATTTCCAATTTTACTGATTAAAACATTGGAGGATTGACATAAATCGCCAAAAATAATTTGGTAGATATAGGCTCATTACGGATACAAAAACAAAGTGCATTATAAAAAAGGCAAAATTCAGCTTATCCAGTTTTATCATTTTATTCGATAATTATGACAATTAAAAGTACGTGTAGAAAAATTACAATAAATTACAATTATTACCGATAACCTCGCTGCAGAAGTAAAGTACATAGCCAACGATCTTCGCCTTGATCATATTGAATAAAATCAATCGGATTTTTGGCCTGAAATGATAAGATATGAGAAATGGCGACTGAAATTTGCAAAATAATCAAAGACAAATTCAAAAATAAAAATCATCATAGCTAGCCATTGTTTTTCTGTAAAATTGAAAATAATACAACCTTGGATGCATATCGTCTGGTAACATTATCATCCATAAGGGCCAATGACCGAAATAATGAGAAACATCCAGGCGAACAAAGTACACAACCGATCATATGTTCGGTTGCTTTCTGTAGCCAATGACCGATTGCATATTCAAATTTTTGGTACCATATCATTAAACCTGAAACGATCTCTTCTAAAATTCAAAATTTTGAGGGAGAAATGAATCAAAAAAAAAAAAAAATGTTTTCAAATTTTTTGAAATTGTGCCTTCAAGTTCAATTTCCGTAGTAAAAAGTATTGAATTTTTTAATTACTTGGAAATCTCAGAATTCTCAAGATCTTCATCTGCAACCATTACCAGATCCACGTGGATGTATTCGGCCACAAGCTGCTCCAAGACGTCGATCTTTCTTCATGAGATCGACAAGTAGATGAACACATTGCGGTGAGAAGTCCACATCACCATCTAAGGTTAGAATAAAAGTATTCTCTGAGATTATTTCCTTTCTTATTTCATCGTCCACTTTCATCATTAGTTGATAACCCAGCAAATAGTACAAGTACATCACCTGATATTCAGAGAAAATCAAACAATTAAAAAAGAATTTTTAATTTGTTTATGCGGTAAATAATAGTGATCAAGTTAAGGGCAAAATATGATGAAATACATTTCTTAACGTTTCAACAAACCGAAAAGATAATAAACGATTCACATTATAAACCTTTTCAAGAGTCTTTGTTTCAGAATCTGAACTTTAGACGAGGAAATGAAAAGCTTTAGCTGAATATAAAAATTGTAAACTTTAAATCATATAAGAAATTGAAAAAATAAAAATGGAAACCTGACTCCAACGCTTTCGAACGCGAATCTTCTGTTTATCTTTCAGATGTATCATTAATTTATTTTTGCCAGGCATAATAAAGCTCAATCGTCCACCATATGGAGTTGAAATCTTTTTCGGTGGCCTTAGTCTCATTTGAGTTTGATGCAAAGCACTGAACTTTTTTCTTCAGTTTTCAATTTTCATGAAAAACAAACACATTTTAGAATTAAGCAGTAACAAGAACTAATCAACAGAACCTGGCTGCCTCATCAACTTTGTTAACCAATTGTCGGACATATTTATTGATCACAGATTCACCATATTCGTTGACATCAAAAGCATCATCAAAGAATATGTGCGCTTCGAATTCGTAATAATCTGGGTCGATGATCTTTGAAAAAATTGCTTTTTTAATGGAAATTGAAATTTTGGGCAAAATTATGTGATATGAAATAAAAATGAAACTTGCTTCTCTGCATCAGAAAATTTTACATGAATTCATTACTTTAAGATATTTCTGAGCGTTTCTTCTGGCACATTGATCCTCGTCAAGACGAAAGATACTTTTCAACATGCAAGTCATCTCTAAAGCTGTTTCATGCCACATTGTCGCACAAACATAAATCTTCGTTACCGCATCAGCCGATGATGCCATTTCTCTTAAGAAAGCAAATATACATATTTAATATAGAAATCAGATAACAATGATAGAATCACGCGATAAAAACACGTCAGCTACGTGAATATTGAAAAGTTCCAATTCAAAAATTCTAATGCAAAACTTCTTCAACAGTTATCAAAATTAAGCTCTCAGGAATCTCGCACATCTAAAAATCAGATTAATAAAAGAGAAAGGAAGACATTACATGAATTACTTAACTACCGAGGAATTTTCGAATGCAATTGCTTTCTCTATCTTAAATTACTGTTTATGTTATCTGTTGGATAATTTTGGCCAATAAGTGGCAAAATACTTTTCTTGAGTAATGAGCAATTAGTTCAAACAATTTCTTAACTAATTAGTGACGAGTTTCTGAAATAATCAATAATCATTCTTTTATATAATCATCTTTTTTTGAATAATTAATGGCAAAGCTAACTTTATCATAGCTGTTTCAACTACTTTACCCGTGGAACCACTTGAAAGCGATGTACTAGGCTTTGCATACGTCAATCCAACACTTATATCACGCATCGGCAAGTCCTCTGTATCGAAATCTAGATCCTGAAGCGCCGAAAACAAAACTCAAACTTCTAAAGCAGATTCTTTAAGCTTCTATTACTTCTATTCCTAACTGACTAATAATGCATTCTAAAAAAAAGTATAGTGTTTTACTAACCTCAGTTCGGATTTTTGTTTTATCATCACATCTTCGATTCAATGCCAAGCACTGATCCGTGAATAGAGCGCTATTGTAGGGTAGAATAAACAGTCTTCAAAAATAGTGATTAAATAAAATTTCCAAGAGTTTGAAATTCAAATTTTTGAAATACTTCTTTTTTATTCAAAATTTCCTTTAAGAGATCCAAGTCCTCTTAAATTAATTTTTCATGAGAAGAAACTTAATCTTGCATTTCTCAATTCTAAGTGCTCTATGATCTTATTATTTTATCATAATAATTTTGATTTAATCAAAATTCATACTTGGCTGTCTTAGCAAGTCTTTCTTGACGTGGTCTCCAAAGATGTAATGTTATCCATAATTGCACCATCAAAATAACAAGCCAGATTTGTGTCACTGGTGAAAGAAAAAATTCTGACAAACTTTTCGCTATGTTACATCGCCAGAACAATTCCTTAAAAATATTATCGGTAAGATTACGTTTATTCAATGACTTAAATCACTTCTGAAATATTTTAAAAATCCAGTTCTAATTTAATGTAAATTATAAAATATGAAAATTAAGCTGTTATAGAAACTAAAATTTCGAAATTTAGTGTAAAGAATTCAAAATAAAAGCTAAAGAAATCTTTGCAAACATTCCCCAAACAAAATCATTCAATTTTTTGAAGAAAAAAGAAACTTTTTTAGACTTTTGTTTATTTAGTTATCAAAGAATTCTGATAGCAAAGTAAAATCTCTCTAAATATCAATAAATTTATAGAAAAATCATCGGAACTTGCCTTAGGAAGGAAATCAGTTGAATGACAAGCATCGGTATTTCGTTTTACACACATCGTGAATAATGAAACGACAGTTGCTGGAACACTAAGCACTACCGGTAATGCAAAACATGATCGTTGCAGCATTACCTGAAATTTAATCAATAAATTAGTTAAATTTGTGGAGAAATATCATTTGACGATTTCTATCATGATTAAAATTTTAATTAATCTATGCTGATTAACATTAACTTCTCATCCAAACATCCTTTCTTAGGTAGTAAATAGCATTGAACCAGCAAAACAAAACAATATAGTGAATAAATTGCAATTTAATCCTGCAAAACTCAAAAAATTAGTTTTTAACTAAACTATCTGAAACCTTTGAAAGTTTTTGAAAATCGTAATTCAATCCGAGAAATTCTCTCTCACTGGTCAAAAAATCTATAATTTAAGTTAATAGAAAATGGAAAGAAAAAAAGTTTTACCTTACAAGCAAATCTAGAAGTGTGGTAAGTAAGTATTACAGCAATAGCTTGGATGAGTACAATCCAGAGAGCATCGAATGGAATTGTATACTGATTCAATTCTACATAATCGTCGTATATCTAAAATGTCACAATTAATAGAAAATTAATAGATTAATAGAACAGAAGAATTAAATCTATTCTGTTAATTTCTGCAATTTGTTTTCCGATAATAGCATGGCTAAATATTAGATAAAGCTGTATAAATATTGATATTTTAAAAGGAATCATTAAATGCTTTCATTTAATCCATCGTTTTTTCATTAGACATGCAAATCTTTTATGAATTCATTCTTTAGTAACATTTGGGGATTTAATTTATATTACCGCTTTGAAATACATCAAGTATGTTTTAAATTTTTAATTGCACATACGTTATAAGTATTTGGTGGTATTTCATATTCATCATCATCTATCGTTCTCTTCTTTCGATTTCTAGAAGATTTTTCAGATTCTTCTCTGACAGGATTCTCAAGTGATTCATTCGGTTTAATTACTGGTGAATAAGTTATTGTGTTACGATCATCCTGTCTGTTAATTCTTTGAAAAAATTGTGTTTCTGGTAACAGTGCAGGCGATAAAAATGGTTTTCGATGCATCGATTGACTTTTCTCAGGAAAGAACCGGGAATCATGATTGTTCCACTGACTGATCAAATTACGACTACCATGATTTTTCAGCACAAGAGGTGGATTCGTGATTTGCATTCCTGCGAAATTTAAAACGTTTGGAGTCAGAATTTTACTATTTTTCTAAAGAGGTTTGCTGTTTATAATTATAGTTTTGTTCTCTATCACAATAATTAATTAACTTTCTAACGAAAGCAATGTGACGAGAAAGAAGGAAAAACTTTGTGATAAAAAGTAGCATTATCGATCAGACTGGAACAGATTAGGATCCAATATTATACTTTACATAAATTTCCATAACCGAATCTTTTTTGCTTTAATATTTATGAATCCAAGCAAATTACGTTTCCATATACATGAATTCAGAATTGGAACTCCAATATGATGACTTTTCGTCCAATATCTCAATTCTCAGATATTCCAAATAATCAAATATAATAGAATTGAAGAAATCTTAATTTACTGCACCACTTACCATTATTAGCCATTTCCATTTCAAGACGATCATAGAATTTGTTGATTTGAGTTTGATTCAAATTTCGAGCAGTTATCACTAGCAATTTTTCTCCAAATGGATCCTTTTTGAAGAGATCTTTTGACGTTATACTGGAATACTTTTTGAAATTTTGAGCTATCCTGAGAAATTTTGACAAAAGTTTAAGATTTAACGAACTGAAAGGTGAAAAGCAAGTATGATTGAATAATATTAAAACACAAGGGTTTTTAGAAGTTTTAAGCAAAATACAAAAGGATATTATTCGATGACTAAACCTAAATCAAACGATAGTTTAATTAAATATATAGATTAATCGGAAGATTTAATTGCTGGAATTACAAGTCCATTTCATGCAGCTTACGTATAGCTAGTCGTATGGGTAAGCTATTTCTAATTCGAGATGAACTATTCATCAATTTTTGGTTTCTCACTTATTTGAAATCAATCTGATCACAGTATTAAATTAAAAATATGCTGACTAATGACAGAAGTAAAAATGAATTTATGCAAATTTTCGTGCGACATCTAAAGGTATGGGAATAACTTAAAAAGTTCATATATATAAGGAAGAGATTGACTTACTTATTACTAAGTACGAAGAGTACCGTAAGCAAATAAACAATACATTTCCAAACAGAAATAAAAACATAAGTTTTTGATCGTCGTTCATTTAACTGTACAGCAAATCGTGCGAGTGCTCGAATTGGTGCTAAGGCACTTTCAATATGCGCAAAATTTTGCCACCAACCAAGCGATATTAATATCAAACATAGTGGCAAAGTGAATGCAAATTTTCGAAGTGATGCATTTAAGTTCTGTAAAATTAAATAGTTTAATTAATTATTTATTCCCTAATATTTCGCTATTTTCCAAGAAATTATGCTCTTTTTTAATGATATTTGCTTTGCTGTACACTGCAATCAGCATTGTAATAAAAAGAGAGAAAGAAAACATAATAATAATAATATCAGTCATGCATCATTTTAGTGAAATTTGATAAAATTTGATAAGTAACATTAAAGCTAAGATAATATTATATTTAAATGTATTTATAAATGAACAATAATTTTAAAACTATTGCAAACCAAAATCTCTCCTTCTTTTATAGCTTGATGACAAATATGACATAATAAAAGTGAAATAATTTTAATATATTCAATCTTACGGAAAAGAAAATAAAACTTTTTTAAGGGAGAAAAAATATGGAATAAATACCATCATGTATAATTTTAGCATAAATGAAATTATTTGAAACGATCCTTTCATTCTTCATTAATCTATTAGAATACAGAAGAAAATTGATTGAGTTTCATTGTTGCAATTTACAAAATTGAAAATCAAACATACAAAAATATTTTTGGTTTTAAATGCTATTGCAACGAATTTCTTCTTTCGCTTTCCTTCCTTCCATTTTTTAAGATTGAAATATATTAAAATTAATTTACTGTCGGAAAAATCCAAAAGACATAATTAATGTAAACAAGCGCAAATGGTTCAACAAGCCAGTAAACATGTTTACCGCCAAAACAATAAACAAAGGGATAAAGACGTTTATCGTTTCGGCGGGAAAGGAAGCGCGCTTTTTGATCTTTACCACTTCCTGTTTACATTAATTATATCTTTCGGATTTTTCGACATTGACAATTATTTTATCAATATTTGCTGCCATATAAGTAAAAAAGATATCAGCTGGCAGAGAAATTATTGAATAATATTAATTATTATTTTGATATTGACAATAGCAAATTTCTCGAAAATTGACGAATTGATACAAAATTTTGATCAAAAATTGAACTTTACAAAAAACTTTACTTTATAGATTTAAATTCAAATTTTTTAGGCATGAAAAACAACAATTCTCACCGGTAGCGTCCATAATACGATAATTTGTACAATTATGCAAAGAATATCAGCAGCCATAAGCAATATAGCCCAGCGATTTGGTCGACGACTTAATAGTAACAAAATACTGGGCACAAAACAGGTAAAATTAGTGAGCATTGTTCCTAGAAACAATTTCACCGATAGAATGATTTCGATAATAATATTCACATAAAAGCTCTATTGGTATAATGATTTTAAAAATTTTAATTATTTTTCCATTCTTCTTAACATATCACTTTGAATGATAATAAAGCACTGTCGAAGCAAACTAACCGGTAATGGCATCCAAATTAGGCAATATCTTAAACGCTAATATACCGATACCAATAGCATTTAAAGTTTCGATAACAAAAACCTGTAATGATAAGAAATAAATGAAGTTTATAGAGTGATAAATAATGGAAATGATAAGATAAACGTTGTAAGGAATGATATGTTTGACAACACTTCCATTCAAAGTTGAATGATAAATGACATTTTTAGTGATTTCAACGAATTTTGCTGAAAAAACTAAGAAAAAAAAATTGTCGTATCATCAACCATCAAAATTCATTAATAATATTTTTTTCTTTTTTATTGAAAATTAAATCTTGAAAAATGCTTACAGTAATAAACTGCACGAATGTCGGCTTTTTGACATTCCGGAAGAAAACTCGATGAATGCAACCGATGAAACATTGCACTTCCGGAATACATAACGAAATATATATAGCCCAAACCCATTTTACCACATGTATTGGTAATATTTCTACTTGATTAGTGGGACTTTCTGGAATTTTTCTTTTTTTAAAATAATCCATCAAAACGTACAAATATTGTTTTGTTTGTTTAGCTATCCGAGATGTTGTGCTATAGATTGATTTCACTGATGCCGGTTCAAATTTTGATAACTCGTTGTTTCAAAAATTCCAGCTAAGAGGAAATGACTATTGAATTTAAGCAGTAATCTTGAAAAAGTTGATCTTTTTAAGATACCGAATTAGAACTCACTTTCTAGATGCTTGATCATAAATGATTCAGTTTTTAGATAGCAGATTATAAATAATAGATTATAAAGACTATAAATTATAGATTTGCAGATTATAAATACTTTCTATATATTAAATCACAAATGATTCATTTTCTAGATATCACATCAGAGATCAGAAATGATTCAGTTTCTAGATATTGAATCACAAGAAACTAGATATTAAATCATAAATAACTCATTTTTAGATACTAGAATACAAGTAGCAAAAATTAATTTGAAGATATCTGCAACAAAAGCTTGTGAAAGCAAGATGCATATTGGATTGAAATTTCAAATTCTATTTTTTTTTGCTAATTTTAAAATTTTAATTTCATATATATAATATAATCTTAGAAATAATCTAAATAATAGATTCAATACAAATTAAGATGAAAAAGTAAATTCTTTACTTCAGTTACCTGTTAAACAAGTAAACTTGTTTATACCAACATTTTTTCAAAAAGTTTTGGAATAAAAGAATAACTATTCCCGTTGGCAAATATAATTAGTCATAAATTAAAGAATAAAAAAAAAAAAGAAAGTCATTTCAAATTCTCTGGACAGTAATGAGTTGAACGAAAAGAAAGAAACCACTTTATTAAATCATTTAACTGATTAAATTACAAATTTTCAGTATTTTTTTCTCAAAGTATTCCAAATTTTTTGAAAAATTTAATTGATTAATTATAAATATTGAATTGAAAAGAGACTAAAATATGAGTCAGTGATAGTAGGAGAATATTAAAAAATTATCACATTGTATTATTTAGTGATAATATAAAAATTCTGTCTCTGTCTTAATTGTATCATTTTTTTAAATTTCACTTAAGTCTGATTGTTTTATCATCCCTAAAGCATCATTTATTTCGAACTTCAACTATTTTATCAACTACATAATCATATCATTCGTTTATTGCTTACTCATAAATCATTGATAATAATAACAAAAATGAAAATTTTACATGCTATCAATATAAATAGTGATACTATAATCTTATCCTCTTATCTTCTGATAGCATCTTGATTTTTCACATTTTATCACTCTGTTGAAATTTTCATCATAAGCATCGATATAATTGAATGGTTTGAAAAAAAAAATGAAATATATTTTATTGATAAAAAATAAAACATACCAGGGATTTTGTCATTGCAAATGGTCAGATTTCTCTTAATGGTACCAACTGCTGAGGTCATCAGTAGAAATGTTGCTTTAGCAGTAATTGAACTTAGAAGTGTTAGAAAGAAAAGGACAAAAAAACAAGTTATTTTTAACACTTGCAAGCTTACATCGTACCAGAAACCTGAAAATTATTCAAATTTTAGTATTAACGTCAGAGATTAAGCTATTAAATGTTCCCCTGGCAATTAATTAAGTAAGCAACTCAAATTTATAATTGTTTTGCTAAGTTTCAAGGAACTATTTTGAATTGAAGTGATTATTTGAAAAAAAAATTATTTTTTGACAAATTTTGAAAAGATTTTACAAGAAATAGGTTTTCACTTGAACAAATTCAGCATGCTGAAATCGACAAATTTCCGATTTAAGGTAAATCTTCTTTTGGCTATTGAATAAGTGAGCAACTTAGTTGAAAACATTCAATCATTTCGTTTAAATTAACTAACGGTAGCTGTTGTGATATAGTGCTGTAAACAATTTCAATGTTGCATTTCTTTCAGTTCTAAAATTATTTGCAGCTTAAAGTGACTATTAATAAGATTTTAATCTTTCGATTCTACGAGAAGAATTAAACTTCAATTATTTTGTTTTCTCGTCAATTAAATATTAAGTCCATATTTGTTTCTGATCATTAATCAAGACCATTATTTCAAAACATCCTCTAAATGACTTGCAAATCCATCAAAGTTTCAATGAAATGAACTTCCCGGGAATTATAGCAAAATATGATAATTTACATCAGATAAATTATTGACTGCAAATATCCAGTTCAGCAGTGAATTTCAAATTTTCTTATCTTTTCAAATTGCATTCATTGCATACTTGTTAATCAACTTTCACAGATGGCTCACAGATGATAGATTATAATTCTCAAATAAAAACCAAGAATTTATTAATTAACCAATTAAATAAAATTTTAGAATTAGCTGATTACCGGATTTTAATAATTATATGATTAGTTTTATTAATTCTTATCATTCCCTTGATCATATTAATATTTTCTATACATACAGAATAAGATAATATCTGGATAAACAAAAGAATTAAATTTGTATTTTCACATTTCATTGCAATATTCAATTCAATTAGAAGGACTTGATCAGATTTGTATTATTAGTAAAATAGTTGGTTTTATTAATTATAAGTTGCATTTACCTCGATTCAAATTATCTGGTGGCGGTGGTAATAAACGGAAAACATCCCATCCTCGTGGTGTCGTTGTCCAGCTAAAAATGTCAAATACTATTAAATTTTAAACATTCCTGAAAACTTTGGAACTTTAATAGAATTAAATTTTGGAACTTACGAAAAAGTTTCAATTTTGGAATTTTTAGTGCCAATAGATTGTATACGGGATGGATACGATTCATTTGTTATTATTAATGATGGAAATCGCTTATGCATATTCGAATGATTAAGATTGTCGCTGGTAGCAGGTGGTGGTAAGATATGATTTGCATAAGCAATATAATTTTCTGGCTTACCCATCTCAAATGAAGTTTTAGTAATTATGAAATGAATATATAACATTTGACAAATCAACTCATTCACGCATCTCACGTATTCAGCATCACATCTTTACTTATCATGCAAAGCAACTACTTCATCCACTTTTTAAACATAGCGTGAATTGTATAGATTAATTTTATTGTCGATATTTTGTTATGAATCAATCTGATTCCTCTGGAAACAAATCATCAAACAATCATCGATGCTATCTATCCGGGAACTCTAAATTTCATTAGATTTGAATAGAGATGAGAAATATTCAAAATAACAATAAATAGTGGTAATACTAATGATAACTGTAATACGACTTATTGTTCTGAGAATGATAATAACAGTAGCAATGGCAGTTGTTGTTCAGTAATGATAAGGGATGGGATAAGTTACCTTGATAACAAGCCATTTCATCTACATATATGACAATGACAGATTTTTATCATCGTTTCCTTTTAAGATATAGCCTTTTAAAGAGAAATCAGTAAATGTGATAAGAGGAGGAGTTGATCAGTTCCTATCATTATTTTTTCAATTTTAATTCAGAATGCAGGTTTTTTCATTTCATTTATCTCACTCTTTCCTCTCTTGATAAACTTGTTCATAGTTTGAGTCATCCAGAAAAAAGTATAACGGGAAATTTGAATTTGAACTGGAAATCAAAATAAAAGATATTGGATGAAATGGATTCAATCCAGATTTCTTTTTGCCAGATATTTGTTATTTGTTGTTGATAATGATGAAATGATGGTAACCATGTTTCGAAGATTTACAGGAATTAGGGAAAAGGATGATTCATTGATCAGATTCCGCAAAAAAAAAGAAAAAAAAAATTAAATGAATGGATAAGTAAATGTTCTCTGATATATCCTAAACAATTTGCAACATTTGAAAGCCTGAATTATAAGTATGACAAATATTTCAATTAAATTCTCATTTCACTATCTTTCAAGAATTATTTAAGGACTTATAGACAATCCAGAGAGGAAATCAAAGAATGTAAATTAGATTACTATTATTTCGCGATAAATAATGAAAATTGATATTCATTATGTGAGACATTTATAAAATCTTTGAGTGAATAACCAAAATGATTATTTCTCCTTCGCTTATCAACTAATTATCAAAATATTTATGCAATATGACTTTCAATGAATATGGAAACAAATTACTTGTATTAATTGTTATTGTCATTATCGCTGTAAATATCAATGTCAAATTATTATCGCTAAATTTCCGCATAAAACATGATGCCACTTTTGATAAATTCTAAATATCGCAATCATTCTTATCAATAGAACAGTCCTTCTTTTTATTACTGTCACCACTCATCCCACCATTTGCTCGAATATTGTTCTATTTATGATCTTAATATTCATCATATTCTATTCAGATGTCAAATTTCGGAAAATCAATGATAGACTTCGTTTACGAGGAAATTCATTAAATTCGTTAATTAAAACATCCGGAGACACATTGAACTATTTTCATAGTAAAAGAATCGTCAATAAAAAAAGGGATCCTTGTATCCTAATGTTTGGAAAAATGAAATTCAAAAGTTTTTGAAATTTTCCATTCTGATGTTTATTTTTTATAAATCCAAAAAAGCGACACTTTCTTTCATTAGTTGCAGAAATGATGATTTAGTAATATATTCTATGAGCATAGAGGAGCATATCTGTACATATTTATCGTGTATTGCCAATCAAATTCACGTTAGTTCTATTATTTTTTTGCCAAATTTTTTTCCCGATTAATAGAATAAAAAACCAATCAAATCAATTGAAAACCCTTTCAATCAATATAACTGACCATTTTCCGGTCACTCTTCATCGGTAGACGCAAGTTAGGAGAAAATTAGCCCAATTACATGAAATGCTATAATTATCAGAAATACTACAAATGTTAATCATTTGTCATCTTATTCATAATGGTTTTCATCAAATAGCAACCCATCATTTAATTTACATTGGATTTTTGATTTCAGATCAGTAGCATTTGTCATCTTACTTATGATTTGAATTGACAGTTAAATTTAAAATGAAACATTAAAATTGCAATTCAACGCGAAATTTGCCACCGAATTTTGATTTTGACAGTTTCTTGGTGATTGATTGAAAGCGAAATTTTCCTAAAACAAATACTAAAAACCGAATATCCTTTATTTCTCTTTACTATCCGTTCAAAGTTGTCAAATTTTTTTTTTGAAAATTTTAATCAGTCATCTGAGTAATTTATTACATCTTATTTTTAATACTCTTTCAGTTATGCTTTTCCATTGTATCGCTATTCGTCATCACGGAACTCTGTTAAATTCTATTTGATTTACTATTTTTCAATTTTTAATTAGTTGATAGCAGAAAAGACATTGACTGTTTCCTTTTCTAATAAAGTTAATTTATTCCGGTTCTCATTATATAAACATGAATCTTATCAGGATTATCAGATTCAATGCCAATAATAGTCCTAGTGATATCATTTCTTCACGCATCATTTTGTTTTCCTATCAAAATATCTATTTCCTTTGGAATTTCGGAAAAAACTATGATGCTATAATAAAAAAGGAATAAATGAAAAATGAGAAGCAAAAAGAGAAAGAGCCATTTACCTACGTTGCTTAATTAATGAAATGCTTATCTGTTAGAATTCGGATTAGGCCGATCTATTTTATCTTGATTTGCAGGATGTGAAATCGCTGTTTGACTTTCACCGGAGCTATGTCTCGAACGGGCTTCATTCTGAAATTTGAAGAATATTTCAAATTTTCTTTCTTTTAAATTAAACATTTTCAAATTTCTAAGTCATATTTTCAAAGCGCTTTCTGAAATAACTTGAAATATAAGATTAATTTCATTTATATATGAGATAAACAATTTTTTTCACTTATGACCTATCTATTTGAACATAGGATATTAATTATCTTCATTAATTATCTTTGTGAAAATTGAGCATAATTAAATATTGAATGAGAAATTAAAAAATCAAAAATTAACCTACATGATTTAGTAATACCGATTATTTAAGACATTAATGAATTTATTCTAACTGAAAGTAATATGCTTTAGCACCTTCTTATATCGTCCAGCGTAACTGATCAGTTTTGGTTCATCATTTACATCAATAGGAATATATGCATATTTTGAATTCTAAAAAAAAAAAAAAAATATGAGCATATCGTACCAAAATTCTAAACATATTTTGGTATCAAAGAAAAATTAATCGATAAATCAATATCATCCTATGATCAATCAGGAAATCTGGTTAACTTGAAAAGAAAAAAAAATAACCAATCAAAAATATGATTGATATGAGAAGATTGATAAAGTAATTAATTAAAATTTCAATATGAGTCATTATTCTAAATTTATGGTAACGCTTTTAAACAGTTGTATTCGTTTTGAAAGAGAGCATATAGACAGATTAGAAATTCTCAAAATGTAATAGTTAAAGGTGTTCTTTTCTTTATTGTTCGAAAATTTCATTTGTTATCCGGTATTCTGATAAACTTAACGATAAGATTACAAGATGAATAATAGGATAATGAACCCACTTCAATCACTGTGCAAAATGGAAACGAAAATCGCATTAACAAATGCTGAATTGGCTATGAATAAAACAGCTAACATTGTATGAAAAATTCAAAAAAAAAAAAAAAAAAACAAAAGACTAGAAAGTATGAGGAAGAAATGAATTTAGAAAAAGAAGAAAATGACAACAAAATGATTTTTTTTTTTTTTTTAAAGATAAATATTTCTTTGGTTAGAAATGATATATATGTTATATATGCTAAGATGCAGTAAAATAGTTGAAATAGATCATATAATCAATAATTATTGAATTAAATTGTCATAATAACAGAATTCATCTTATTAAATCAATAAATCGAATTAATTTATGTTTGATTAAAAAGTATTTGATCAGTAAAAATTAATAAATAATGTTATAACAATAAAGTTGAGCATGGATGAATGGAATGACTAGAAAAGCAAAGGCATTTATCATCAACATGCGGTCGTCATTTGATGTGTAATTTGAAAAGTAGAAGATAAAAAATAGAGAATAATAAAAAATGGAATTAAACAATGGAATAATTGAAACAAAAATTTTTGAAAGTCGAAATACCTTTGCATTGAAAATTCGCTTGTTGGTAACTTTATGTGACATCATCTGTTGTTATCGAAACCGATAGATGGAAATTGAATAACCTGCTGTCACCTTAATAAATGCTTCTCTCAGAAATGATAAGAGAAAAGGTAGGAATGAAAATGAAACAGTTAAACGTCCACTGTTCAGTTCATGTTCGCATCTGTGATGAATTATCAATGATGGGATGTTGTTAGGAAGAGTATTTTCGAGAATCGCTTATGCTAACAAGCAGATGGATGCAAAAAAAAAAAAAAAAAGCAAATGACAATTTCAAGTTTACAAAAAGTTTCTTCTTCTTCAGTCGAGATTGTATGAATTTGTTAGTGCTTAATGTATTTCTCAAATATCTTCAGGTTTTAAAAAAGTTAAAAAACCATCTGGCTTTCTTTTTGTCTTATTTACATAGCTACTGTGATCGTTCGTTCCAATTGCTAGAAATTTCATTGCCGCTGTTTGCTAAAACCTGAAGAAAGTTGATGCTCTCGAAATGATCATTCTGTGATTCATTCATTCATTCATCCTGTTAGTTTAATGTCTCAAAATCATGATTACTCCACCTATCAGAGATGATGTAATACTTGGTGATGTAAAGAGAAAAAAAGGAAATGTTTATTTAAATAGTCTGAAAAGCAGAATTTTTGGATGAGAAAATTTGGCAAAATGCTCATAACTTCGAGTTTTGCATATTTATAAATATTTCGTTGTATTTTATTCAATTTCCGTGCTTTTTTTGAGATAATTCTTCCATTCATTTGTAAATTTCCGTGATAAATAAATAAGTAAAAATATATATATAGTTAAATAACTATACGAATAGAATCATTATTTTAAATATTATTTTATTCATTAATATTGAATTGCTCATTTTCTTAATAGCATCTCCTTTGATTTACTTGAAACCTGGACAGAAAAAAAGTGCTTAAAAAAAAGGAAAAAAAAGTTCTAAGGCTTCAGAAAAATTTCTCTTCACAGATAATTAATTTTTCATGTCAAAACTTCGACTACCATTCATCCTGTTTTTCTTCTCCATTCTTCCCATACTCTGAAAGATTTGATCATCGAGAGAAATATATTTTAACTAACAATGAGATATTATTCTTCCTTGTGTAGATCGAAATGAAGAAAAAATAATGAAATTCAATTCAGCTTTTTTTGATTAATTAAATCATTTAATTTTGAAGTAATTCTACATACATTTCTTTACTATTTCGTTTCTGATACTTTATTTTCGTGTCATATTTGTGCTAATTGTTGCAAGAAAATTTGTTTTTTTTGTTGTTTCATTTCTTTAGAAACTTGTTTTCTATGACAATTCTTTTTTCAAAATTTTCAAATTAATCAATCAATGGTTGTAAAAAATGTTGCTGTTCTGTACAGACATATCTATTATATCATATTACAATAATTGTTAACAACCAAAAATAGAAATTTCAAATCTTAAATCAGTATTATCATGTAGTGAAATATAGGATGAGATTTGGCAACTTAAATTATTGCATTTTTCATTAATCGATGTTTGCCTTTGCTTGTATTTCTTTCCTTGGAATTAAATAAGTCAAATCTTAATTCAGCTATTAGTTGGAAGGTTTAGATTCTTTCTATTCAAAATTATGATATTTGATATAAAACAATTAGCCATTGACCATTCTTTCATGATTGCTTGATATCTTAAATCATAGTTCTTGAATTGTTCAAATGCATCTGCCGCCTCTTCAAAAAGGATGCGATTCTTCTGAACACTACAAATTTTCTTTACGACTCATCTGAATCATAACTGTCTTCACAAAACAAAGGAAAAAAAAGAATCCTGATTCTGTTTATCCTTCTAAACAATCTGCAAAGAGATGTCTAGTGTTATGGCATCATATTGATTGTGAAAAAAGAAAAAAATTCGAAATATGATTCACAATGATGAAGTATGATTCATTCAGATTGAAAAACAGTATTGAATTTAACTGCCAATTTTGAAAATTTGGGAAGATATACGCATATAATACAATGGAAATCAGATAAGTCAATGTGAAAGGAACAGTGATATGAATAAACTGAAATCTGACCGAATTTCATTCCATGATTGCCGTGAATATTACACGGTATTTTTGAAATTCACCTGAATAAAGAAAACATAATGAGTAGTCAACCTTTATTTGTGGGTTATTTAAATTAAACAGAATTTGCATTATTAGAACTGAAGAAACTTTCGAGATGAATGAATCTAAAAAAAAAAAAAAAGAGGCATCATAATGGACTACAAAACTAGATAACTTCTTGTAATGTCAATATGATAAATTTCATTATCTTGCTACTACATCACCAATTATGGAGGACAATGGGTGAAAAAGTTCTTCCGAAATTCTGAAATGAACAAACGGCTCCAAATGTGGTTGCAAGATTCAAAAAATTACCGATGATCTTCAATGAACTTAATTATTCTTGACATTCAGCCAGTATTGGCGCAATAATTTTATGCAAGAGAGAGATAAGAATTCTTGCAAAAGATGAGGTTATCACAAAAATAGGAAATGTGATAAGCGCAGATGTAATGGTTAAATATAGTTGACTTGCAAAAGATGAGGTTATCACAAAAATAGGAAATGTGATAAGCGCAGATGTAATGGTTAAATATAGTTGATGGTAAAAGAATTATCATCAGAAAATAATACCGTAGTCTTATAGCTCTTGCATATAATTAATCTGCAAAAAATTTTCTTGTTTGGAATAGAGCCATCAAATGACGTTAGAAATGTTTAACTTATTACACATATTCAGTGAAAATCAAATATGTTTTCAAGTAATGCTTAAATGATGGTTGAAAACGCATGTTTAAAAATTTAAAAGTGAATAAAGAAATTTAATTATTCTTAAAATTTATTTTAAGGAATTTATTCTTTTTGGTACAATTAATTTTATGAAGAAGCTGTGGCGCTAACAATATCATTTTTTAGTGATAATCCTTTTGCTGCCAATTATGTTTAATTAATGCTTTTATGTTTCTTGTGATAGCCTCACTCTTGCCAGATATTCTTATGTTTCTCTTTTTTTTGCATGAGATTGTTGCACCAATTTTGACTGCATGTCAAGAATATCTAAGTTCATCTTAGAAAGTCGATAGTCTCTATTCTATAAATATTTTTGAAGTTGTTTGTTCATTTCAAATTTTCAAGAGAGCTTTTTCATTTATTGACATCTAGGAGATTTCAACAAAATTTTTATTTAAACAACGGAAAAATATTAACGACAAAAACAAAAACAGTAATATAAAAACAGTTTTAATATATTATAATAAAGACATACAGCCATTATTTATAATAAAATCCAAACGATTTATCGATAAAATATTACCAAAAAAGAACGGTGCAAAAACAAAAAAGAATTTGCCCGCAAGCATTTTTCAGAATGGACAAATCCAAAAATTTACTATATCATGTGCCTAAAAAGATGAAATAAGATGACATTTTCCAACTTTTCCATCTCATTTGAAAATGACTGAGATTTAATTTTCGTATTTTTATGATAAAGAATATGGACGATATAAAAATATGAAAAAAAGAATTCCAGAGCAATACTAAATTACTCATGTTTTTCTCACCAGTTCTGCACAACAAATTCTTAATTTCATACATTGCTTCTCATACTGGTAAGAAAAATTTTTTTAATAATTCGATTCTAAAAACTTGTCATAACAGTTTCAAATAAACATAAGGTAAAAAATCTTACAGCTTTCTTTTCCGGCATATGTCTGCTATTTATAAAAGTAAAACTAGATATCACTAATTTCTTTTTTTTTTTTTTGCATGGAAAGAAGGAGATCTTCAATCAATCAATGACTGTTAGTTTTGGTTCAAATTCCAAGAGAAAAGATGCTCAAAAATCAACGCTTTTTTTATGAATTCGAATAAGAAATTGAAAGTTTTTAAAAACAGAAATAGAATAAAAAAGAGCACAAAGAAAAAAGAAGGAAAAATAGCGTGGAGAAGGGCTGAGTGAAAAATGAGAGACAAGTTGCAGAAAGGTGTGAAATAAAACAATGTTTTTAAGACAAAAGAAGCTAAATTATAATGAAGCGAACAGCAAAAACGTTTAGAAAAATAATTTTCAATCTAGACTTAAAAAAATCAGTTTTTAATTTCGATCTAAAAAAAAACCAAAGAACTGCAAAAATTAGAAACCATATAAGCTACTGCAGTTGTCAAGAAAACATAATTAAATTGATCCGTCTAAAATAAGAGAGTATTTTCGGAAAAAATTTTTAATAATTATGTAAAATTAGTCACATATTACGTGAAATAAACAACTGAAGTGAAACATGCCACTTATAAAAATAAAATCACCTATCGCTTTTGTAATCGAGCAAAAACTCAATGTATCCAAGCAATAATTCATATTTTCTGGAGTTTAGACTGCTTCTTTTGAACATGGCGAGCGAATGTTTTCGCGACCAACAGCGGAAAAACAAGTGTCGCATCAGCATATATCTTCACTGGTTTACATTCAGTTTTGATTTTACCCCAACTTACAGCTTCATCCGGACGAGCGCCCGAATCACTGCCATCAAATTCCTAAATAAAAACAAGACCACAAAATCCGACGAAATAAAATGTCCAATGAAATTTAAAGAAAAAAAATTTTCGAATCAAATAAAATCAGATCCGAAAACGTTTTTCATAATAAAGACACCACTTGCAATAAGATGAGAAAGACTTACAATAAAGTTTCTGAAAACGTAATTTCAAATTCTAGAACAAAATTTCAAAAAATTCGAAAAACCTGGCCAGTATTCACATATACAGTATAATCAGAACCATTTCGCATAAGATTAGCATTATTGATATGATGTTTCATAACACCACCACCAAGAAGTATAACACCAGTACGGTTTGATCGTACAGCCATCGTATTGATATGACGCAAATCCTGATGGAAAAAAGAGAATTTGGAATTCAGTCGATTTTACTGGCATATGTGATCTTTTTTTCTTATTAATTATTTGCTAAGTATCTCCATTATTAAAGTATTTAATATTAATATCTTCATGTTTGGATACTCTCTACTGTATTGAAATGATATCTGAAAAGGCAACACTCCAAACGATGAGTACACATACCACAATTAACGGAAATTAATTAATGAAAATTTCTTCAAGTAAAACAAAAAATTTCCAGCTTCTGCTCGGTATGTTATTTAGTTCATCATCTTCATGCATCTTTCCCTCTCTTCTAAAACCTATTTTATTACTTTAAACAATACATATATTCCTGTAGAATTTGTTATATATGTATATATGTATATAGCAAATTCTCCAAGTCGCTTTCATTCACTGTTTCATTAATAATTCTGTAATTTTAATCACAAGAATATAATATACAATTATTTTACTAAGATTGCCGCTGCAAAAAAATCTATGAAATGAGAACTCGATATCAGCTTGCAAACACCAACCATATTACAAACCGTGAAAAAGATTGATGAATTTTAGTGATGGATAGGAAATAGGAAAGGAGATGGAGCCAGCTACGAAATATCATGATAACTTGAGAAATTATGCTCTTTCTGAGATTTTTTTTTAAATTTCAAGAATCGTCCAAGTTAAAAAAAGAAGAGAATGGTAAAAATCAAGTACTAAAGAGTGAACAGACCTCTACAATATCCAGCTTAATTCCACCATTTCTGAATGAATGAAAATATAGCATGTCACCAAGTGAACCATCAGTTAATGCAGGACTGAAAATAGGGATCCGATTTCGGTGAGCCCAATAGCAAATTGATCGTTTGTCGTTGATTTCAGCACCCAGCCTATCAATGAGTTTCGATGGAGTCCATGAGAAGTTATTATCCTTCTGTTCCAGTTCACAATTATCTAAGATAGGCATTAGCCATTCTTCAAACGCACAGTAGTTGTTATTCGGTATAATAATATTACCGGCTCTGAAATCATCATGAACATTAGGAAGAACTATTATTTTTTGCAGAGCAAGTCACTAACTCTGATATTTTTCTTTCACTCTTCAAACAACAACTTTATTAAGGAATCTATAAAAAATGATTAATTTTTTCTGTTATTTAACAAAGTATTCTTGAAAAAAGCAGAGAGGAAGACCCATGAAAAATCTGAAATATTACACAATTATTCAAAATGAATTGTGTCTAAATAACCTGTTCAATCCATTATGACGTAAAACCTTGCCATCAAGATCAAATGCCCCCAGATAAGAAGGTGCCAGACATTTGATTAAATCTTCCTCAACACCACCAGCACTTGTTACAATGCAGTCTATCAAATCATGCTCAACTAAATATCGGATACTCTTAAAAAAAAGTTAAAATTAGGATGGCACATTTATTGAGAATATATATTTCTACGACTCAAAGTACTTGTGTTAATATATCAAGTTCCGGGTCAAAAATATTACGTTACACAGATGTAAAAGATAAACTTATTCATTACATAATCATCTTTTTATGAAGGATTCCCGAAGCAAGTATTCAAGATTCTGGAGAAAAGAGCTTTCCACTTATTCAATACATTTGAAAAGACTTTCAACTTTATCTGACTTTTCCAAAAGCACACAATGTTGAATGTGGTACAAACTAAGATTTAGGGAAATCACAGAATAAAAAAAAAAGCATCAAAACATACTTCCCGAACACCAGATGTGACCAGATTACTTGTATAACCCAGAAATATTGTGCATGCCCTTTTTTGCTTCCCATCCGGATACGGTAATGTACGGTCACCTTCGAACTGTTCTTCGCGCACCGTTAACATTGTATTTATTTGCTGAAAAATCTATTTCATTAGAAATTTCTAGCCTGTTAAGAAGAAAAAATTTTTTTTTCTGAGTGATATTTAAAATATATATATTGTATAACATTACATATATAGATATAGATCGTAAATATCACTGCATAGAATATCTATGAAGATAACGTTATATAATATAGAACGATGTGGTAACATAACAAGTATGGAATATATAAGCCATGCGATATAGGCAAATTTAACTTATTGTCATATCGATTTCATTTTTCTTCCTCTATCATAAACACTTCAGTTACATACTAACCTGTACAGCCTGAGCAAAATGTGATGCTTGAAAACCAGTACACATATAGCAGTCTAACAAAGTGTCGTAATTGATCCCTTCATTAAAATCATAACCTTTGATTGTGATAGAATCTGTTGGAAGCGGAGATGACTTCTTCAAAACAGACATTTCAGCTATTTCAATGTCGTGTTCACCATCACTATTATTCATGCTGTAATACTACTAGGAGGTGAATGTTTATATCTGAAAAAAATTGAATTGTTAACAAATCCTCTCTTTCAAATATGGTTGTTCAGCCACATAATGCATAATGAGTCGAAAAAATATATTTATTAAGTTCAGTTACATTCTTTCTAATTTATATCTTCATTTCTTATCCATCTTTTTCCTCTTCTTTTTCTATTCTTCTACCAAATAGCTAAATCGACAGTGTCTTTTATAACACCAAAAATAAGATCAAATTAAAACTAATACCGCTATTTTATTTTGCTTAATCAAACACATTACATAACATTTTAATAAAAAAATTCCGGTATATTCAAAACAAATTTGTTTTATTTGAGAAAATTGACAATATCCAGAAAAAACATAATATCCGGATTTTTAATAAATAAAAGATGCATAAGGGAGATGCCGTTTGCAAAAATCATATTAAACAAAATCACTGATTACGAATACATTTGGCAGCTTCTTCAGCTAATTCATCTTCGTTTTCAACCAAATACAAAATATCTGACAGCGTTTGTTCGATGTACATTTCTCCAACTCTTTCACACATTCCACGAGCTCCAGGTGGTACTGAATACCGAAATGTAGGACCGAAATTACATCGAACTGTAGCACCTTGAAATAATGACACTGCGGGATAATAGAAACCAGCATAGATATCCTTGAAAGCAATTCCACAACTCTTGCCATTCCGGTAAAATTCAATCTGCAGAATTGTTCTCTCAAGAGTTTGAAAGCAAATTTCTTCCAATTTCAATTTAATGAAACTGAAACCAAGAATGACAAAGTGCTAGACTACAATAAACCAAAAATTTCAATTGCTTCAACTTCTCAATAAAATGTGATATTTGAGTAAAAGAATCAATGCTGACTTGATTTCAATAAATTTACTTATGAAAGAAATGTTAATCTATCTTTAACTCATGTAGTTGTGATAAAAAAAACTTTTGTTTTATTGTCAAAATGTATGAAGATATGAAATAGAACTCAGCATTTTAATTACGAGATTTTTTTCATTAAACAATAATAGAAATAACCGATAAATGACAATTAGATATTCTTAGCAATCTAGACCAAATCAGTGAAATACCAACCCAGCTTCCATGTGCCGGCTTTAAATTTTTCAATGCTGCAGATACATCATCCTTCTCTTCGTAAAAATAATGGTGTTTGAAATTGATTAAAGGTAAATTTTTGTAAGAAGGAGGCAAATAAGTTGATGAAGGTGGCAGACTTTCTACAGAAGTAAAATCATATTCTTTATCGGCCGGGCAAGGTGGCAAAGATATCAAACATCCCAGGACATCGCCTTCTTTAAAACCACCATCTGCATAATGTTTACCCTGAAATTTAATGTAAATGATTTGAAAACTCATCAATTCTTTCACTTACTCAAATACAACAAACAATTTAAGATTTGACATTTAAATCACTTACTTTTGCCTGATGAAATATTGTGCCTTTATGACTTCTCCAAGCATAAGACAGTTGTGTATAGCCAACACAAGCTTGTATCGGTGCTGAAAATACGCCCTAAATCACTAAAGGACTTTATTTTTAATAAATTATAACTACTTTGAGTATTCTTGAATAAAGATTTTAAAAGACCTACCCACAGCCTGACTCCAACCGATCCTTATATGCGAACCTGGTGGCTGCGCCGTGAAAATCACTTCAAAATACCAAGTACCATGGGATACCGAATGAGTAGCTCGGATGACACTGTAGCCTTCAAAACCGCTCACAGATAATCGATCTTCCGACAATTTTAACTAAAAAACTAATCTGCAATTTATCGCAATCAAATAAAAAAGAGATGCAAGGAAAAATCAAACCAAGTAAAAATTATATGGATTTTTTAAACATTATATGAATAACAGATTGCAGTCGTCATCCTTTAACTAAGTTTTTCATAATTTTTGCAGCTTTTATTATAAGAGAAAAAATCTTACCGGCATATTGATAAGTTTTTTAATAGGATGCAAAATCAAGTTTAGTATTTCATACTATAATAATCTCAATAAAAAAAAACTTTCATGAAACGACTGGTACCTGATAAGCACGATCATTCGGAGATAAAGTTATTACTGGGTGGACAACAACACGATAAATATGTGCTGGAATTGGCTTATTGTATGTGCTTTCTTCCAATTCAAAAATGTCCCTGAAAAGTACATCAGTTTCAGGAACACAAACTTTGGAAAAGTGTCTTCTGATTCTTTATTCTTTTGAAACCAATTTCATCATATTGAACGATTACTATTTTAAACGAGAACATAAAACAATTAATTTCAAGCCTTTATATTTCTCAAATCGCTCCTCAGCAGAAAAAGTAGTAGAAAAAAATACTCTGATTACAACATTACCAATCGTTTTGAAATTCGGGAAATTCAAAAATTTTTGCAAAGTTTGTGCAAGTGTTTGAAGATATAATACAGCATTGCTCGCAAGAGTTTGTAAGGAGATAAATATGCAGATGAACTATGCACAGAAACACAATACTTCGCAATTAAATCAACACAAATATAATCCAAATCTCATGAAAAATATCAAAAGAAAAAAATGCAAGACTAAGAGCTAATCATGCAAGTCCAAAATTACCTGTTAGGAACAATAAGATCTTTTTCGACAAGATAATATCGATAACCTTCACGATTAAAAGGAAAATCGATGGGTGCGAGAATTCCAGTGATTCGTGTGGATGCATAATCAGCGGTGCTGAAATGTAAAACGGATGGATAAAAAATTTTATAAATTGTGTTTCCTCCGTTTTTCTACAAAGGACTAAATCTATTTTTTCTTAAAACAAAATAATGAACACGACTTTCTTAAAAGCAAAAAGTAACAAAGGACACATGCCTTGCACATCTGTATCCTATTCTTCCTGATCCAAGAAAATATTCAAATGTTAACATTATTATATCTCACCCACCATTTCGGTCAGATTAATTTCTCCAGAAATTAAAATTCATCTTAAAAATTCAAATCTAAGAAAACTTACAGTTTCGCCTTTTTGAAAGTATTCGGAAGATCAATATTACGTCTTTTGGATGAACCTCTTGTCTTGGGACCATCGCTTAAATCATTAAACCTGTCGAAATTCTCCTTCGACAAATCACGTGCTGAACTTGAAATCGACGGTTTACTTCGACCGATCTAAAGTTTTTTGAGAATTTAGAGACTCTATAAGGTTAAAATCCGCTAAAGAACTTGACAATAATGGCATTAATTCAGCTACACGTTACTAATTAGCAAGTAATTCATAAAAGATACCTGCTTTAATGCTTCATGACCTGGACCTATTGACGATAAGTCATGTTCACGTAAAGCAAATATTCGTCCATCATCGCTTGATTCAAATAAATCTGTTTCCTTGGTCAAGGATTTTTGTAACGTTTGATGCCATGTATTTTTTACCCTTCAACAGATTTGTCGCAAAACGGACAAAACAGGTGGAATGTGAGAGAAAACTAACTTTAACTGAAATTTCTTCGAAATTTTGCGATTTTCGAATATTCTTGTTTCGTTCGTATTTATTCTTTCATTAGAAATCCTAACCGTTATAAAAGGTTAAAAAAAGGCTCAATCTTTGTAGGTAAAAAACTTCTCAGTTCCTTGCAATATATGCAATGACATAATGAATGCAATACAAATCCTCACAAACCTTTATACTGTGACAATTACAATTAAAAAGCTGGTGGCAGTATTGGCGATTTTATTGCAAATATTTTCTAAAAAAATTACCTACGACTCATAGATGTCAGATTTTCCCACTGTGCATTAAAATAAGGTATAATTTCATTTTCTAAGTTCAGAAATATCAATTTTTGATCATTATCATCCGATTCATTTCCCGTATCAGCTCTTTTGGTTCGTGCATTGTGCGTTAGATTTGCAAGAACAGTTACACACATATGGGCAAAATCTAAAAAAAATGGATTATAAGCAGCCTCAAAAATACAGAAATCATTTTTCAAGAATTTAAAATTTTTTTCAAATCAAGATTAAGAACTTTGTTTGTAAAATAAAACGCCGTAAGCTTGCACAAGAATCTAAAATTAGGTTATAAGAAGCACTTAATCTTTAAATAAAGCACAATTCTTACTTGCTTGTTTCGGTGTCCATGTTTCCTTCTTCGTTGGACTACAGTCAGCACAATTGAACATGTAGCATACCATGAATGGTAACCCATAACTATGACACAAAGAAATAACTTAGGTTATAGTAATTCAGTATGATGGAATCCCTCATAGCATTCTTACTTTTAGAAAATTTGAAAAACCTACAAATCAGTCAAATCTTTTAAACACCGTCCATGAAACCATTTTCGACAACTAGCACAATACAATTCTAACGTTCCCACTTCACGTTTACCATTACTGAAAAATTTGCTTACTTCTCACTGAATTAAATAAAACAAATCTGTTTTTGATTATTCAACACTACTTCTCTTACATGAAATTTCAAATCTAGCTACAATATTAATAGCACACTGTTAAGTTTTTAAATGCAGAAATCATTTTAACACGTCTTTTCTGGGATTATTTTCAGCAAAATGGTATAAAATTGCTTATTCATTTATTTGATTAAATGAAGAGTAAAATTTTAAAATGGAACACAAATAATAACAACAAAAAACTCAAATCTAAACAAATTAAACCATAAAATATTTTAACACAACGTTTCATCGAAAGCTTACCAATAACAAACAGTAGTTGGAGCTGATTTCGTTGCTCCTCTACGGGTACTTCTCTGTCTCATCCCTTATCAATAATGATTTGTTCTGATCTTAATATAAACTCTTCAAGGAAAAATATTCTGAAAACTTCATTCATCTTACATACTTTAAGCGTTATTATCGTCCCGACCAGAACTTTATACAATTATATCCTAAATTATAAACTTCTTCTAGGAAGGAAAAAATAATATCCAGAACAGAAATAGATCAGAGGAGAACTCTATAATATAAATAGAAGCTAAAAAACCTAAAGCGCAATTATTTTATATTTCATCAAGCAATAGACCTAAGTTATAACCGGAAATCCAAAGTTGTACTAAACTTGAACACAACCTCATACTGTCAGTAATATCACAAAATCAAGTGTTAACAATGTTAAAACAATATTAAAACTTCAGTAGTAAAACTTCTTGCGCAAATTAAAGTAATTGGGAATCAATATCTCAATTCAAATCAAACCACTTAGTCGATTACTTAATTTAAATTCAAATAATGTAAATTAACAATACAGCATGACTGTCAACGTTAAAAGGTCACATCAGCACGACATTTACTTCAAATAATATTTATAACCTGGGAAACATTTTAAATATGGTATCATCAAACAAATATATCGAATGACAACTTCATGGGTACATGCGGAAATATCCTATCTTTATTGGAAAGTATCATTCAGTAAAATTCAGCATATTCAGAGAGTTTTGACCTCTATAACGTTGAAATAATCATAAACATTGCCAAACAAAGTAAATACACGCTTACTTTGGGCGATTATTTGTCCGGCAAGCATTTGCTTAATAAACGAATTTTATACTTTAACTAAATGCATAGGAAAAACATTATTCCTTTCATTCCGTTATCGACACAAACACCATACACCGAATGCATACAATCCAACAATTTTACAAGACTGGAACAATTGTTTCAATATATTCAATGATTAACATGACACATTAACATAATAAAATGCTTTCTAAAGCAAGAAGGAGACGATCTGCAATGCATGGCTAAAATACGACTGAAACTGTGTTACAAAATACGATTGAAAAAGTCAGTAAAATTATAGTCCCATTTTGAAGATTTCAAAATTAATCGATGATCCAGTCCTAAGCATTGGCATTTCTTAGCATCGTTTAAAAGCTCACATTTTCTGATAAATCTAACAAACTACCATTCTATTCAATAGCATGTTAACAAATATCATACAATCAGTAAAGAAATCCCTGAAAAAATATATAACCAAAACAAGTGTTTTCTTTCGTCTTGATTTAAAAGACTCCACAGTGCAATTCGAAAACTGATTAACTTATGCAGCTTAAAACAGTTTTCGGCACCCAAAAAAAATTAGCAAAAACAGAGGAAAACTTCTTGCAGACTTCGCTCATTCGTTACATCTACTTCGTGCATGAACTGCGTTTGCCTCCAGCACCTTGTTAAATCGTTCTTCCATAAACTCTTCCAATTTAATTGCACACTGCAAATACACATATTGTATGTATTAAAATTACAGTCAAACGAACTTAGTAATTAGTTCTTACTTTTCTAGATTAAATGCTCTGAATCCTTTTCCAGAAAAAGCATTAACACAACAGAATAGTGTTATCAAATCATAATGAACTCCTTATTCCCGAGTGTAAACTTTCCAGGATATCATCATGTTTTAACAACTATAAGTTAAGTTGTACATTAAACATTAGCGTTTAGAAATATTCATACTAACCACTCAATTTATAAATTTGTATATTTAATGTACTAAACGATTATTTTACTTTAAGCTACATGCGGGGAAAAAATTTATTGAACATGGCATTAATAATGAATTAAAATATTCACATACTCTACATATTTCTGATTCTTTCTCGTTGTAAATACGACAATTTTCAAAAATCAATCGTGCATCTGCTATAACTTGGTCTGGAGTATCATATAATCGTTGCTTTAATTTATTCATTATTGTACGTAAATCCATTGGCCTCTTGATAATCTAAAAATGCACTGCATTGAGAAAACTTCATCAAAAATGACTCAATGTTTTTTTACTAGCAGGTCGACGTCAGAATGGATTAAAATAAATGGTTAAGGAAGTTGAGAATATGAATCTCTTATGGAAATGAATATTTAGCCTTGCAAAACATATTTTGTAATGAATAAAAGAATGTCTTGATGACTGCTAATCTCTCGAGAACTAAAATTTCATGGAAAGAACTTTACTACATGGGCAAAAAAGAAAGAACTGAATTACCTGATGGTAGTCAGGCACAGCCTTGGCATCTACTGGTTTTAGAAAAGGCCAAGCAATTTGCTGGCGCATTGTTTCACTCATCAGTAATTCAAAAGCACGTAATGTGTTTCGTATTCGATTATCCGTTTCACGCAAACTCATTGTCACATTCCCTAGTGCTCGTTCATTACTTCTATCTAAAAATATGCGTATTAAAATTTCATTTATTGAATTCAGATAAAAAATCTACAAAATTCGGATCTTGGAGTTACCAAAAATCATAATATTTAATATAACTTACTGGGCCGTTTTCGTTTTGCATATGAATATTCACTCTCACTAGTGCTACCGCCTTCATCACTTTCACCATCAACAAGATTTTTTTTCCGTACGCTTCTATTTATTTCTTCGGATGATTCATCGGCATAAGCTACCTGAAGAACTTCATTTAAATTTGAGAAACAAAATATATAAATAATCCAAATGAAATGTACAAGGTTAGTACTTACCTTCTTCACGATACGCCCACTTGACGTTTTCAACATATCTGCTGGAAGCTCGAAGCTGAAAAACAATTAAGAGAAATCAGAAACCAATAAAAATTTTGAGCCTTAACGCTGGAAATTTAGAAATAAATAAATAGAACTTAAAGGTAAAACATACTCTTCGATATATGACTGATCGACAAATTCATCTGCAGACGTACCATAGGCATCATCGCTTCCTCGGCTATAACTTTGCTCCTCTTCTTCTAGAAAAAAATTAAATTTCATTGATAAATTTTAAATTTGCTATTTTCATATTGATTGGATTAAAATCAAAAATCTGCTCAACATTAATTATTGAATCATTTAAAAAGTATCTAATTTAACCTTCCTTTTTCATTGCCTGCTGTTTTTTCCACTTCTCTTCGGCTTCTTGCGCTTTCACGAGAGCTTTGCAATCAGAACACATCCAGCCATTTGGATCCTGAAATTTATTAACTCTAATCAAAGATATCTGAAATACTACGCTGCATGCAGATTAAAATCTGAAAAATTCTACATTACATTAGCACCATACCTTGATTTTTGGCTTAGCACAATCAATGTGATAACATCGATCACAACGTATACACATGCATAATTTTTCAGTTTCTCCTCTCTTACGGCATTTTCGACATCTTGCCTTAAATTTTTCATTCAGTTGCAAAATTCTTTCACTATCCTCAAAAAGCAAATAATTTGAGAATTTGAAAAATTTAGAAAAGAACTTCATGAAATAGAATAAGCAGTTGATTTCTAAATAAATGTCTCAAAAAATGACATACTTGAAGCCGACTTCTTGTCCATAAAATGGATGATTCCAAAGTTGTGTAATACAGTGACAAAGCCGATATTGAACAGCATTTTAATAAAGATTTCTGCCACTGATCAAAAGTGGTCGTAGGAATATTCGCACAGTCTTTTTCTTTCGAAGAAGATGTAGCAAAAGGAAGCCGTAAAAACTTCAAGTTAATTCCCTGCACAATTTGCAAAAGTGCTATAGCCAGATGTTCCAATTCACTTAATGACTTCACTTCATCAACACTGAACATCGTTTCGCCGAAAACTTCTACATCACCTGAAATAAAATGTAAAATGAAACTGCAAGAAAAATAAGTTGAAAAATTCCAAATTAATAATGGTGAATGTAGCAAATGATAGAAAATACAAATGAATAAACGAGATAAATGTCATATTTTAACAACATTTACTTTAAAGACAAGCGATTCTATTGGAAATGAAAGGAATTTTTTATTCTAGGAAAGACAAAAACTCTTATTCTCTACTACACTAATAACTTATGGATTAATGATATTTCATAATTCGAAATTATAATTTATATAGTGATGAAGAATAAGAAACCTCCTATAAACAAGAGAGGAATAAGAAATAACAGATATTTATTCATTTACAATAATCAGCACTTTTCAAGTGAAATATTACTTTCAATGAAAGAAGTAACATTTCGATTCTGGATTAGCGATTCGCGCCACTCTTCCCTGCGATGAATATCACTGATAGCTAAATGACCAATACATCCTTGTTCAACCTGAAAAAAAAAAAGAAAGCGTTTCCTTCGTTCGGCAAGAACATTCACAAAATAAGCTTTCTAACTGATTGAGAATACATTAATATCAAATCACATCAGCTTTTCCAACCAGACAATTCGGCTATTTTGTCTTCTTTTACGAAGCAATGAAAGCATAATGAAATGCTTTTTATCCTAATTCAGAAAAACGGACGAGGGAACTAAATATAATCATGGATTAATGTGACTTAAGATCCAAAGTGGTTAGCTATCAGGATTTGCAAGGTGTTTATGTAGGTGCATATGCTTTGTAATAGAACTGAATTAAAAATCTTTATATTGAAGCTACGAATTTATGCAAAATTATCTGCAAAAAAATTAACCTTTTCTTCTAAATCCAGAAGCATATCGATAAATTCACGATTCCAATCGAATGTTACTGAGTTATCTGCCAGGTCAACATCTGTCAATAATAGATCAGTATAAATTTCACCGGAACTGATCTGAAATTCAATCAATAGCTTTTCTGAAAAAAAAAAAAAAAAACCATATTGGAATGGTATTAAGCATAGCCATACAATTTTATGTTCGCTTCTTATTATGAAACCAAGAAACAATTTCTTTGGGAAATCAGTTGCGACACTTTAAGAAATCTTACTTTGTCCGAGCATCGACCAATTATGTTTTTCAGTATAGGACTGAAGAACTTTAAATTTTCCAAAAGTTCAGATTCCCGAAAACCTCGTGTATTACAGGCAGACTCGATCTGAAATTCTAGCGTTATAAAAACTAAAGACAAATGTAGGAAATTCAAAAAAATAAAATGGAAAGAAAATTCACTTCATTAAGAACATCCATGTTTTTGATTAATTGCCACCGAGAATGGCGGAATTTTCCATGGACCGGGCAATCTTTGGTGGCTGTACAGCTCAACAGAACTTTTCGCAGCTCATCATCATTCGAATATGATTGACGATATTTCTCATCAACCTAAATCCGACAGAATTTAAACATTATCTATAAATTTCACGGAAAGAAAACCGAAAAATTAAGAGAAAATTAAAAAGCTCACTTTATCTAGCGGTGTCGGTCCAAGGCAAGGACCTCGTTCATCCATCGAATTAGTATTTTCCACCAAAAGCAATGGCAGTGAATTAAAATACCAGTAAGTACGAAATCCTCGGTCACGGCCAAGACAATGCCAACCAACGCGACCTAAAAAAAGGATATCAATAATCAATAAGAGCAAAAATATGTCTCAAACTTCAGATGAATATCATCATAATGTAATAATATATAATGTTACTGTAGAGAATGCTCAATCCTCAACTTTGAAACAATTTACTGCTGTGCCGCTGCTGATTAAAATTTTCCTTTTTTAAATTTTATACTTTATCATTGCCTACAATACAAAATATAATATTTGTAAATAAATCCAGCTTTTTTTTACTTTGTATTTTGTAAATCAGTTTCAGTAAATCATTTTCTGCGGCAGTTGTATGTTCCACTTGCAATGAACGAACTTTCTTTATTTCGTCGGCTTCCATCTGAGCATATGAAACACCTTTCATAAGTATCTGAAAAGCGAAATCTATCATAAAACTTATTGGTAAATATTTTCAATATAAAATATGCAGAGGAAAACTGGAATGAAAAAGAGAATGGGAAGCTAGGGAAAATTCTGTAAAAAACTGAATGAAGTCTTTGAACTTTTCAAACAGAAACTTTTAAATTTAATTTGAAAAGTTTAAAAGGAATACAAAATTATTCTATAAAAATGTATAAACACCTGTTCGACTTCCCTCAATCTTTCCTCTCTTCTCCCAACAAAACTTCCGCCTTTCACAAAATTAATCAAGGTTATTGTTTCCTTGGACGGTTCCTCTTTTTTGACGAAATCTGCTCTAGCCGCTTCACCAAGCTCCTCCAACTGCTCTGCTTCATATTCTCGAATTAAAGAAGCCTCTCGTGCTTCCTTTTCCTGAAAAATCTTTATTGTGTTTGCCGAGACGTCTTGCGTTCATTTTTCACCAAGAAATTTCTCGTATCATTTTGTTTGCATTTTTCATGATATCATTATTTTCAAAAACTTTTCAAAAAAAGATATAGAGAGTATACAAAAAAACCTGCGCTGCATCGAAACTTCGAAGATTTTTCAGTTCTTTGCGCACATCAATCAATGAAATAATACGTTCATCAGATGTGGAACGAAATTTATGATAACTAAGTAATTGCTGTATCACTACTTTAAACAGTGCTATGCGTTCATACGGCTGAAGGTCGAATACTGACTTCTGGAACATTTTTTTTTTAGCATTTATAAAAGTAGTTAAAGCAAAATACTGGGTTCTATAGCTTAGCACTGTAAACTATATTATTCTTTTTAAAGCTATCCTGGAATTCCTCCGATGCTTCCGAAAAAAATGCACATAATTTTCTTTCAGATTCGAAATAAAACGTATAAAGAATGAATAATAACCTTTTCCAGAATATTCATAGTATGGGGATTATCTTTGGCAAATAAAAATCCTTCATCTTCATAGCAACGTATAGCACCTCTTGAAAATAACCGAAATCGATGGGTAGGAGTTCCCGTATAATATCCTGATGTTAACAACGATAATCGCAGTACCTCTGTCAGAGTCATCCAATCGATTGGCAAATGCCGTGCACTCAATCCTAAAACTTTTTCATCCAAAAATCTCTCAATTTTGGCAGATAAAATGCTATCAATATTCGAAAAACAAATTTATTGAATGATAATTACTACTACTTGCCATGAGTAAGTCGAATATTCTCGTGCAGAATTGTCGCTTCGCGAATTTTCAGACCATATATCTTATGGTCGATATCATTTGCATCTATTGGTATTTCTTCTTTATTGCTTAAGTCAGCTGAAAATAACAAAACTTGACAAGATTCTGAAATAATCTCTTTTTTTATCATTACGCCTTTAACTTTGGACAGTCTAATCAGCAGAAGGATTACAGTAAATGATAAAACTTTTAGTGTAGAGAAATTATAAAATCGATTGATATTGCACTAAACAAAGGAATTGGTGTTACGAAACAATTTAAATTTATCTCTTTGAAGTTTCAAAGAAAACCAAGGAGAAAAAGTGTTCTGCATTACCAAGTCAAATCGCAACGAAAAATCAAGTATAACCCGATCAGTAAATGAAAGCTTTATATATATTAAGGAGGATCAAACCGCTATTAAATGAAGCCAAATTAAGAACGCTTACTGCTCTGCGATATTTGATCACGCTTGACAAAACTGAAAACTTCGTACGGAAAACTTATCAAGTGTAAGGTATTCAAAGGCTATTAAAGGAGGATTTACCTTCATCACCATCTTCTTCATCAGCGCGTTCAGTTTTGGCTTTCAATAAAATATGCATTAATTGAACAAATAAACTATCTTGCTCTGGAGTCCGACTTCTTACAGCTGATATAATTTCACTAAATTTCACTTGACTAGTGCCGCGAATCTAAAAAAAAAAATTGAATTGAAAAAATGGCAGGAAGATTGTAAATTACTAAATAAGCGATTCATAATGAGAAACATACTTCTCTGATTGGTAGCAACTCCGCGAAACTTTGGAAGAATTCAAAAATGAATAAGTAGTCGCCAAAATCATCGTCGGACATCCACAGAGGAAGAAGAAGAGGTGTCAACTCGGGTAAAGGCTAGAAATCGTTAAACTTTAATTTTTGAATTTAAATCTGCAAAATTATAGAAGAAAATTACTAAATTATATCACAGCAATAAGAATATAATTAGCTGTGCAATCTTACGATTTTGATTATTTAATACACAACACTAAATCCATCAACTTTAGATTTATAATCGCAAAAGTTGGTTTCTTTCGAAACTTTCCGACTTCAAGAATATTAAATCTTACTTGAAGGTCGTCACAAAGGATATCATCTCTAGGTTTCTTCCATTCCAATAACATTTCTTTTGTCCGCTGTTTATTTAAACGCTTTTCTTCTCGTTCCTAAAGTAAGCAATATTCGGAAGATTATGTAATAATAGATGGAAAAATTTGCAATGAAAATTTATGCTGTGGCAAATTAAAGAAGAAGGTTCTATCAAATTCCTTTACAGACTAAAATCTGAACATCCATTTATGATAGACTAGTATAATTTGAGGAGTAATTGATTGGACTGCAAATGCTAACATATTTAAGGTCAGCTTACAAATTCTTATTTGTAAAGCTTTTGGTAAAATATTTTATCATCTTGAAAGTTAATCATTAAAAATGGAAACTTTAAATGCCACCAAATTTTCTTTCAAAGAAAAATAAATTTGACTTCAATTAACCTTTTCTTTGGTCTGTCGGATTAACTGCTTCAATTCAACAATTTCAGCTTCAGATAACAGACGCTCATCTTGTTCCCATCGGGAGAGGTTTTCGATATTTACTTTTCGTGCTTGTTCAAAAAGACTTTCCAATTCTTCCTGCTGCTCAGCAATCTGAACATATATTTTTCTTACCTGCACTGAAGCTTAAAAACTATAAATTGTATTAGGAACCGAATTAAAAATTCAGAACTGAAGTATTGAAGCAAATTACCGCTTTTTTTTTTTTCGTCTTCTTGCCATCCCCTTCTTTCTTGCTATTTTCTTTTTTATCCTTTTCTAGCAATGCCTTCTTAGATCGTCTACGCAACTTATCTTTTTCAGTAATATCGACAAAGTCGGCATCCGAAGTGGATTGTGCATCCAAATCATCAGCAGGATGGCCATCTAAAATACAACGAAATTAAAAAAAAAAAAAAAAAAAAAAAAAAAAAAAAAAAAAAAAAAAAAATTTCGAAGAACAGTTAGCAGCTTGACTAAATAGACAGTTATAATGTTTTCTGAAAAAGTACTTAGATGATTGCGAGGTGGACGAGAAACTGCTTTACTTGGTCCACGGTGCATTAACGGTGTCCGTGCAAACTGAGCAATCGGTCCAGCAAACACCTCATTCCATGACATGCTTTCTAATTGAAATTTGTCCAGTAATTCTTTCTGAAAAAATTAATTTTGTAGCAAACTGAAACTCATAACTTTTATATAAAAGATTGAATTCCATTCATATTTTCATTAAATACACAAGTCGGACATTAATCCGCCTAATAGAAATTTACATAATAGTTCCACTCTGAAGTTTTTCTTCTACCTATCATCACGAATATAAAAAACCCTCTGTTATTCCAACAGAATAACCGAAATATTCTATAATATAAAAATATCAAGAGAAGCAAGATACTTTTGTATTATTAAATGTTTCGATTTTAACATGTGAGTGTAATTGTTTCGATTTATAAATAATATAAATATTTACATTAAATTTTCTTTTACTATCAATCATTCTGTCATATGAATTGTTAAATATACATTAATTATATTGATTAGCTGTAATATCTAACTGATTAATTGTTTAAACTCCTTTTTCTAATATGATATTAAGTTATAAGAAAAATATAAATATTTTTCAATTCAATTTTTGATCATCGAAACCACAAGTATTATCGAATGTTGTAAACAATCTCACTATAAAAATGGTTGTTACCTGGTCAAATCATTTATTCACTCTTTCATTCAACCTTTTCATTCATTCACTTTCTTTTTCACTACTTTACTTTATTGTTACAAGCGCTTCCAAATTTTCTCAATCAGTTGGCAATATATTATCGATATAGATCAATCCTTTGTGTAATGCAGTTGTGGCAAATAAAAATTTCGTCACATCAGACTTCCTTACAAATACATTTGTCTGTACCAAAATCCAAACTCAAATAAAAAAATTTCCCCAAAACTTTCACCATAAATTTTTGGTGCCTGAGGTGAGGTATGCCTGAAAGTTCGACTAAAGAAGCCGAAATACCAAAACCGAAGATCCGAAAACTTCCCAGTGAAGTTAACGAATTCAATCTAATCCTCCAGGATTGAAAAAAATTTTTTTTTTAAACAAAAATATGACATCAAATTAAGGATTATCACGGAAAAGGTCAAACACCTTGATTTCTATGCTGGTATGCTCGAAACAGTCATACAGAAATGGTTGGATCTCATTCAAAGAGCGGCAATTGCATTAACAAAAAAGGAAGGGGAAAAAAAAGTATGCCAAAATGGTCGACGACCCAGAAGATATCTTAAATTTAATAACTAATACAAGAGAAGTTGTCATTACTTTGAAATTATACAGTGATGATTATGAAATAATATTTCAACGTTTAAATCAAGTAGATACTAGAGAGTCAATCTCAAAAAAGAGGTATCAACAATAAACCTGTCTCAATTGCCATTTCAATATCTAATGGCGACCCAAAACTCTGGAGAAGATTTCCGAATAGCTTCGATGCTGCTGTGCATTTTCAAAATATACTAAATATTCAAAAACTGAATTATCTGATATCATGTTTAAAGGGGATCCTTGTTAGTAGTAAGACTATGACAATGCTCCAAAAAATTTTCATGTAATAAGGACGATTCTCATTGATAAATTCGGAAATCATTCATTATAAAAAAGTCGCCAAATAATGAGCTACAATCTATCAAAAGAAATGATAATGGAAGCTAACTATTGAGGAGACCGAAAGAATACTTCGATTGCTCTACAGCATTCTATATCGAAAATGCTACCAAAAGCAAATTGTGGATATTGGACAGAGTATTTCAACAAAAAAGGAACAAGAAATATGATTTGTTATCTAAGAAGTGAAGAAGCGATCAGAAGCCAAACCACTAAGCGAGAAACTTGCTGCCTTAGACATGACGAACCCAAACAAAATCTAGCTACCTGGAGCTAAACCCAAAGAGAAACTATCAAAGTTATAAGAAAAGAAGACTCTGCGCATTTTGTATAAGGACCATTAGAATAACGAATGCCAAACTTATCCCACTCTCAAACAACGAATAGAATGTTTGAGGATAAATAACATACATCAACTGTTTTCAAACACAATATATTTCTAATAATTGTAATAGAAGGAAACGATTGTGTCTTCACTGCAAAGGTTCACACAATACTGCGTTTTGTGTCACATCAAATATAAGGAGAGTTCACAGACTGCTGATCCAGTCAAAAAAAAAAAAAAAAAAAAAAAATGAACCCAGCAATTTTAAATAATTCATTAATCGACATGAAGACTTCGAATGGAAATGGGCAAATTGCGGTATTCCCAGCGACAAAAGGATAAATAGCTCGTCATAAATAACAATAAAAATGCTGAAGAAAGCAGGATCACCAAATTGAAAACTCAGACCAAATACTGTGTGGACAACACAATAAAAATTCTGAACAAAAAGGCAAGATCGCAAGCAATAACTCAAATCCAGTGTTACATGAATGAAATCAATGAATTATGCAGTGAGTTGAAAAGGTGCACAGAATCCTTACCACAGAGGAAAAGTTAGAGGGAATTCTAGCAAAGAAAAAAAAAATGAAATTAAATGAAAAGCATGAAGAATCATTCGTACAAAACAAAAACTTATGGATGATTTAGAATGCCCGCGATAAGGAGCTGAAAATGAAATATAAAACTGGAACACTAAAGTATATGCAATGCAAACTCAAAACAATTGAAACTAAAAAAAATGTGCTGAAGACAAAATTGATCGCAGCTAACGGGCAGAATCATTAAAGAATGCAATGATCAAAATATTGAGATACGAAATTTGAACGCGCGAATCCGACATTAAGAAGAAAAAACGTCAAATTTGAAAACGGCAGTTAAAACTAGTAAATTAGATTGGGACGTGCAAAATGTCGATTACGCTTCATGGACGATTAATATGCAGCAATGCAAAAGTAAAGATGCCAAGATATAGAATGAGTTCAAATTCTACAAAAAGAATATGATCTGATCAAGGACAAAAATCCAAATCAAGAATTTAAACTTGAAATCCCTAAAAACAAATTCCAACAGTATAAAAGGACGATCAAAGAAGAGAAGAAAGCATTTATCATCTCAAAGCGAAGCGAGAATGAATGCAATTTATTCATCGTCATAAGAAAAGAGAATTAAATATCTTAATTATTATAGTTATGTAATAACGTTGAGATGAACAAAATGGTCAGAAGCTTCAAATTACTAATAGCGAAAACGGTATCACATTTCGAACTCATTCAATAGTGATTTGAAGTTTAAGATGAATAACTATGGGAAAGATATTACCGCAATAAAGCAAAATCGTAAGCAGGAATATCCCAATAAATATTATCAACGTACTCGCAAACGTCATGCCAAAGATCCAATATGGAAGATGTATAATAAACGAAATCAAATAACAGTTATTTTATTGAATCTACCAAAACTGCGCTATAGAAATCAATCCACTGCATTAACAGCACCCTACTTCGCAAAGCCATCTGTACTTATTATCGCTGTACTGCATCATATTTCCGCAAATCCATTGTCAATCATAACTCTACGACAAAAATTTTTGTCAGGCAACAATGGTATACCATAGCATGCATTTTGCAGATGCCGAGCAATCAATTTAGAATTATACTAAAATGTACTGACTGCCCTATAATATAGAAAGAGGCAAGTCGCGTGATGTTGTAAGCAGTTAAAACCGAAGAAACCTTGGATATTGAAGTGGCGTCGAATACAAAGCACTGAAGAAGAGGATAAGATAGAAACAATATTGAACATTGAAGTAATTAAGAAAATATCCGGAAATCTAATTCAACCAGAATTACAAATAGCTCGATTGTTCAAAATTTATAAATTCTACAGTTAGTGGAACAAACTTATATAATAAATTTATGAAAAATGATAAAAAATGTGCTAAAAGAAAAACTGAACTTGAATAGAAAAGTGATGAAGCACGAAAAGCTAAGATTCAATGGACTAAGAATGCTGCACTAGAGGCTGAGTCAATGGAGTATTTTGAATAATCAGCTTGAGCCTTGTAAACTATTGTAAACTACATGAATTAATTCACGATGATTTTTGCAAACCAGAAAGAAAGAAAATAATTGATTCATACTATCGAAGTGGTACGCCACTTCCATCATCGGAAACACTATTCAATATTCGCAATATCATCCGTAATAAAGATAACCAAAGCCAACAAGAAAAGAAATCAACAAAACATCTGAAACATAAATTCATGAAGTTATGGAAATAAAAGAAAATTATCGGAAATAGCGATACACTGGAAATTGATCACTATTAGTATAACTATTTTTTGTACTCTTGAATGTGGTAATTGTTATCAAATTGAACTTTAATTTGATTTACTCTATTTTTTGTTCATCATAGCTTAAATCTTCAAAGAAAAAGAATACCTATTCCTATGAAAAGTAAAAAATTCCTACATAGATATGGATGGCCAAGAAATAATCACCAACAAAGATAAAATTATAAAAAGAAATTCCTTTCGCTAATGGTATTTAAAAAAAAAAAAAAACCCTAAATTTATTCTCTCTGAAATATTTAATCTTCTTCAGTCGAGAATGTCGGAATAACCAAAATATTCTATAATATATAAATATCAAAATAACTAAGGTATTTTTGTATTACTAAATGTTTCGGTTTTAGCATGTGAGTATTACTGCTTCAATTCATAAATCAAACCAAGTTTTAGGAGCATGTGAAATATCTCTAGTTCTAATGATAAATAAATTATCTCCTTATTAGTTAAATTTATGATTATATAAAGATTTAAAATAATATAAATATTCACATTAAATTCTAACTACCAATCATTCTGTCGTATGAATTGTTAAAACAATATAAACATAACCGATTAGCTGTAATATTTAACTGATTTATTGAAATGTTTATACTTGAAAAATTTTTAATTTAATTTTTAAAAATTTTTCTAATATTATACTAAATTCCAAGAAAATTATAAATATTTTTCAACTTAATTTTTGGTTATCGAAATCACAAATGTTACCAAATGTTACAAACAATCTCACTTTAAAAAGGGTCATTTACTCACTCAATCATTCATTCACTCACTCAAATCATTCACTATTTCAGTCATTTATTCAATTTTTTCATTCATTCATTCATTTCCTTTTTCACTACTTTGTTTTATCGTTACAAGGCCTCCAAATTTCCTATCCCAATTTTCAGATAGCATTCTTAATCAGTTGTTAGTGTATTATCGATGCAATTAATTTTTTGTATAACGTAACTGTGGCAAATGAAAATTTTGTCGCATCAGACTTCATTATACAACGCATTCATCAATCCCAAAATTCAAACACAAACAAAAAACCTTCTCCAAAACTTTCTTAAGCGACACCTCCCTACGATTTAGAAAATGAAGAATAAAGTAATTAAATGTGAAATATAATTTAGCATTTTCAGAAATATAACTATTTCTGTAAAGGTTATTTTGCAACAAAATGTATTGTTGAGGCGCTAATATTAAAATTAAAACAAATAAAATATCGAAAATTAATAGACAAAATATCATTAGCTATATCCAAAATAAATATAACTTCGAAGAGCTTGCCTTTACGGTTAAACGTTCATGATCTGTTCTGCAGGAATTTTTCAAGAATACACGTATCATATTCCGAGCCCACAGACATTTGCTACGACTGGAAAATATTAAATAATAAAAAAGGAACAAATAATAAAATAGAAATTTTAGATTTTGTCCCATAAAAACGAAGTTGAGAAAAATTTAGAAAGATAATCATTTTGAAAAGAATTCAAAAAAAATTACAGCAAATCTTGATGACTGACTCGTTCAAGCACTTTATTGCCAGCATCGCCATTATGCTTGTCTAATATCAGGACATCATACATATAACGTTCCGCTGGTGGTATTAATAACTCTCCTCTTTTTACACTTAAAAAAAACTTATTATAATCAAAAAATTCAATATTAACGATTTCATTCAAATAAACAAAACGAATGAGATTTCAAAAGAATTCAAACTGCAAGCTAAATTAACTAAAACAACTCACAAAACAGCTGGTTTCTTCACATCATTATGTTGATTTGTAACAACATCATTTTCCACATCAATATACGTCACTTTTCTTATTATAACATCTTTCCGACCACGTCCACCGCTGTATGTAACTTCTTCACCCAGCAAAAAGTGGTCTTTGACAAAAAAGTATATGTCGTTTACCAAATCCTCGATTCGTCCTCGACATGATAATTTGTATACAAGATAAAGAATAGGTCTTGCAAAAGAGGACGGATAATTTTTCAGCGTTTCCTGCAATACTTCCAATTAGTTAGATAAAAACCGATTACTAGAAGAAAAAAAAATCACATTTTATGCAATTAAAAATTATAAAGCTACCTTAAAAATTCACTTCAAAAATTAATCAGTAAATTCTAAAGCAAATACCAATATTTTGTATAACAAATTTTATTTGGAAGAAAATTATGCAATAAAATGATGATTAAATGATTAAATGCTTTGTGTAACTACTAGCATAAAATATAACAATTCGTGGTGCAATTCAGATATTTTGCTTTACCTGCGCATTTTTTTCTGAATCAAGAGCTTCTTCAAATGTCAAACCCGTCTTTCCGGTTACTGAACATGTCCAAACCATCGAACTGAGAGCAATTTGTCGTTGGAAAAAGTTGCTGAAAATAATAGACATCACAAATAATGCTTTCAGAGTAACTCAGTTGATTTCTAAGAGCTCGAAAATACTAAAAAAAACCTTTCGGCTTTCCAGCCAAATTCAAAGAAAGTAAACTATATTTTTAGCTCCATGTAAAAAGCGACCAGAGAATAAGAACTGACACTACTGATTCATAACTCGGGTCAAGTTAAGCTGGAATATCATAAAATTCGGTACGGCATGTGGGATGTGAAAAAAATACTCATATGTATGGCTAAATTTATGGAAAATGAACAAAAAACTTACTCGTACGATGTAAAAATTTCATTGGTGAGTGGAAGATGAAATACTTTATCGTCAGGTTTCAAATCAGTTGGACATGGGGATGGCTTGAACTGTTTCCGACCAAATGATGGCATTAGTCAAATTTTTATAAAAGTCTAAAATAATTCAATCAGTTGGTGAAACATGGATCATCCATCACTTTGATGATCGCTAAAACAATCAAATCATTTAACACTGCGTATCTTTCGACGATGGCATACAGGGAGTATGAATCAAGAAACCATGTGATTTAGAGATACCACGGGAAGAAATATAATCTCTAAAGAAATTTAAAAAAAAGAAATCACCCAACCTCATAACCAACATGCATAAAGTAACCAGAAACAAGAACTGAAAATTTAAGCACGGGAAAATCTCAAGAAAACTTAAAAAGATGTGCGTTGTCTATTCCCACTTCACTGACAATATAAAATGTATAATCGATCCTTTCCGTCACATGCTATCATTCATCAACAAAGGCAACAAACGAACCCTCAGTGGTACACTGACTAGGCAGCGCTGCATGTTGCAAATGTCTTCTGGGTACGTGATGCATGCTACCCTACCCTAACCTTCATAAAATTGCGAAACTTTTGGATGCTTCGGGATTTCCATTCAAAGAAGCAAGAACAAAGTATTCTAATGGGTATATCAATATTTCTTGAACATAAACATGTCTAACGTAATAATAACCTCAAGTACCATTATATTCTTAAAGACTTATCATTTTCACTTCTCCACTGCAACTATTTTTTCGTTCAAATTCAATATCTTTAATCCCATAATTATTTAACACTGCCATCTGCTAAACGAAATCCTGTGCAATCGTGATTTTATTGTCATTAATCAATAATGCACATCCTGATAAACATGTGAAACTTCTTACTACATATATGTGTACTGCAGGCAGAAAGATATATTAACTTAGTATTAAAAGTATACGGATCGATTACATACACTTTTATGGTATTAAATTTTTATGTGAAGTACGTGTAAGAAAATTGTTTGTTAAAAGACAAAAAGTTTTTGCATAATTATCATTGAATGTTGCTTGCATAAATGTATTATCATGCATAAGCGCGACTTGTCGTATCCCACTGCGATTATCCCAAGCGTAGGAAGACTTTTGCCCATTCTGCAAATCCTTTGGCAAAGGCAAAAATTACGCGTGCCTACAATTAAATCAAAAGGCATAAATGCGTATTTACAAACCAGCTACTTCACTATAGAATAAGCTATTTTTCAAATTTCGTATTCTAGAATAATTTTTCAACTGATACTTTATTATAGCAGCAACAAATGTGGAGAAAATAAAGCGTGAATTATCGATCGCAATAACATTGTCAATACATATAGATAGAAAGTTGTTAGCTATAGAATGCTCGTACATCAGATTGATACATTTCGTAAAAATCGATATCTTACCGATATTTTCTAAGTACTGAAATCAGAAATAAAAAATGATCTCGGGAAGAAAAACAGATTTGGAATTCAAATGGAGATAAGCTGGATTAATTAGTACGTTAGATATTTCATTTCGTAATAAGTAAAAACAACATTTGCTGGGAAACAAACCAACAATCCGAAAAATGAAGTCACTTTCTAGTGATTCAGAAAGCTTAGTTTCGAAACATTTGTGACAAGTTCAAACATATTTCGAATAAATTCTCTCATACCTTCTATCTCAAGGGCCTGATAAATTCTAATAAGTTTTTAACAGCTGCAAATTCAATGATCAAATAATGCGTACATTTAGACGAAATACAAGATAAACGGACACATAGACAGATTGCAATTACATTAACAGACGGAACAATGTGACGAAAGGAAAAAGTATTCTGGACAATTCCAGAAACTCAGAAAGAATGCAGCATTTCTCCGAAAAGAAAAGATTTGTCGGAAAGGAATGATGCAGTATCTGTCCTGAAAAGCTCTTTTCCTTCTAAATGTCATTCTATTTCATATCACATTTCTCCTCCTACTACATCCCTTCCACGTACTTCAACTTCTCTTCTGCCACGTGTCTTCAACGCATTCCAACTTATTTCATACAAAATATACACTTCAAATAACTAGCTTCCTAAAATCACTCAAAAAGAAAAACCGTCTCACCAAACTATGAGAGAAATTTTTAAAAGTAAATTTGAAAAAGGAATCAATTGTATTTCGCAACATCTTAATCTGTCCGCTACAACTCTATCGTATGCTATTTCCTCTTACTATTGCTCATCTTGCACACTCTTCACTTTTCGCTCAGTTCATTTGGAATACGTCGTTTATATACTACAAATTCTCTGCAACGACATTTCGAGTTGTACCATTAGTTAGGTGGACATTAAACATGTTATCATCTAATAACACTCGTATGATTATGTGCCATATTTCCCGTGTAATTGAATTATTTTCATGTAATAATGCATGTTTGAAATATTGTATATATTTTCATTTATCATTTTGCAAATGCTTTTTTTTTATTCGCAATGCAAATAATGCATAAGAGACCTTTCTAGATTGTACGCAGTTACATTGAAATATGAATAATTACATTTCATGCAGACATCATCATCCAATGATACATTTACACGAAAACGTATTTTTGTCCATTAACAAATAATTTTCTTACACGTATTTCACGTGAAGCCGTCATACCCGTAAGAATAAATGTGATCGGCGTGGGTGCTTGCAATGCTAACTTGATGCAGCCATATGCCTGCAATATAAGCATTTGATATAGACTGAGCAAACCTACGATATATAATATGATATTGATTCTTTGAGATGAAAATTACAGATTGCATGGAATTTCTTGTAGTAATGGTAATGGAAAAAAAGCAACGATTCTAAATTACGAAAATTAGAAGAGATAGGAGCAATGTTTTAGATTAGACGAAAAATTGAGAAAATATATTTGCATTAAAACTCGATTTGATAAATATTTAGACAAGTATTACCAAAGAGTTCATACAATTTTATGTGCTTAATTTTCGTTTCGAGAAACATGAGTGAATGTGCGAATATGTGGTTACCTTGACAAGGATATCAGATGGACTGTTCCTGTTCGATATTTCGTAATCTTTCGTTTCGATCGATGGCTTCATTTCAACATCATAATGATCCGTTTGATTTCCATTAGCTTGAATAAAATTACTATTTAATTTTCACATTTTTATGATTTTTCCCTTTTTTAGAAGTTTTAGACGAAAATTTTACGAACTTTGAATAGTTTAAAAGAGTTACATTGTTCCAGAAGATGCCGTTAAAGAGATATTGGGAATCTTTTGACCCTATTTTAAATTTGGACAAAAGGATGAAAGAGAGAGCGAGAAAGGTTAGTTAATATTTGAAATGATCACCATTTAACCATCCCGGTAAATCACAATCTCGTTCAAAAATTCCTCTTTCTGATGTTGTTGACGAAACTATCTGATTTTTCGAGAGCCTTAAGTTTCATGTTTAAATTCATCAATAATGAAACCTATAATTATCCGATTCAATGCAGCCGTTATCTGAAGGCATGGTGATTTCCCGTTCGATATGATCAGTAAGTATCCTAGCCGATTTATTATGCTCGCTATCATAGATCATCCTTTCAATACTAACGTCAATAATTCAAATTGTTTCATTTCATGAATTCTACACATATTGATGATAGTATCGTTACGACTTCGTTCAAAACATCTCGATCAATATTTGACGGCAAGAAAGAAAAGAGTTCATAAAATTTACCCTATTTTTGATGAATTTTTGATCCATGATACCGATGGCTGGCTAGTTGCTTGAGTATTGATATCTGTAAGCAGATTCATGTAACCAGTGCTGATTTATCCTTTTGAAAATTCATGAACTGCTTATGTTAATGAAAACCACTTTCATCGTGTGTATCTTTGACATATTAACATTTTTTTTAATTTATTGAAAAAAAATTTTAACCTGGCAATGAATTGGCAACAATTTTGGTAGCATAATTTAGTTGTTTTCGAAACGAAACAAGCATTTCCTCAGTTGTTTCCAAGTTATGATCTACCTGTTATTAGAGCATATTATTCTTTATCACAAGTTTCCGAAGATATCTTATATAAATAAACTGAAATTTGGACTTTTAATTGGTAATTTATAAAGGGATATTGACTTCTTCGTTAGAGATTAGATATGAATTCCTCTCCTCATTGTCAGAGAGCACCCAAGAATAAAATAAGCTCAAATATGATTGATTCAATTCACGGTTTAAGAAAAATAAAATTTTATGCCTTTATGATATCCATGGATCTAGCAAAAGTTCGACAATTTTCGTTCTGATCACTGTTTCCTGTTTTCAGAATTTCAGATGTTTCTGCGATAGCCGTTTTGGGGCTATCATGTTCATACGATGAAAGAGGAAATGGACTTGACCAACCCTGTAGATTTTATAGTAATAAAGCAAAAACAACAAAATTATCCGTATCGATATAATTTTGTAGAGTGAAATAATTCAATTTTGACCGTAGTGATAGGCATGACGATAAGAAAAAGGAAGATAGAAAGTAAAGTTAGGTTTAAACATGATAAGAGGAGGAATTTTATTATAAATCGGAAGAATTAATACAATATATGCCTTTAATGAATCCGTCACAGAACTGTCAGAATATGACTTGCCCAGAGATACTGATCCGATGTCACAACTCATTGCCAAAAGAATTGTTATGAATGAACAACCATTTAATGCTATTCCAATTACAAAAAATACTCAATTTTAAATTGCATACTTTTTCATAAGGCACTTAATTCAACAGTAAAATCAAGAACAAGTTTTTGGGAATTTTAATCGTTGTTATAATGTGAAATTTGTAAAGTTATAGAAAAAGTTTGAATTAAGATCATGCTGAAAACTGGCTCAGATTTTTTGATGGTAATCAGGATATGATGTATAAATCAGAATTTACAGTAGTGGCGAATTAAAACATATATTTTGGAACATGAGTTAGAATATGCTGAGATGATTGGAACAGAATCATAAGGATATATAAATTAGTTAAAATATATATTACTGATTTTGATTTCTCATGAAATTCTGATTCTTTCAAATTTCAATAAACGCGATGGGATGTGGTATGCAACAAAGTAAACTGAAGTCAGGTTTTCACAGGCCAACGCGCAAAATGAAGTATTTTAAAATCTAGCCAATTCAGGTGATGCGATGGGAGGAGGAGAAGGATAGAGCCGCTCGGTAATGATTCATTTTATCCGTATTTGTTAGGTGTTTTTATAATGTTGTCATTATTTGTAATCAATTCGAGCGGAGCATTCGTTTTATTGGATTTGTTCCTGCTAATTAAATATTTATTTCATTAGTTAGTTCCTTACTGCTCGACATGTTATTTCCAGTTATTTTCCAAGCTTTATCCTTGCTGTTGTTTAACTTCCATCAGTTAAAGAAAATAGCCTCATAACTACGTTGTTTATTTTTTTCCAGATTTCGAACAATACCAAACAATTAGAAAATGATGATGAGATTAAATTTTCAAAAAAATACTAAACTTTGTGCCAAAATTTTGATTTTTGTGGTGAATTATTTATACTTCTTACAAAATAAAATATTTGGCAATTGATTAGAATAGTAATAATATCATCACATCGAGCAGCTGCTAAAAGTATGACCAGAGATAGGATAAGACATAAACTTCTCGAAGAACTATTCGAATTCCTTAACAAACAATCGATTAATTTATATCAGTTTTTTTATTTAGGAAATGTCTTTCTAATGGATGACATGGATCTAGGCAAAGAAAATAGAAATGATAAGCAATCTATAGTCAGTGGAGAGGATTTATCTGTGGTATGCAGTAAGCGATCAAAAGAAGAGGAAAAGGAATCTCCGAATGCTGAGATTTCGAAACATGAAGTAAGTCATTTTCAGCATTCTGGGGATTCAAATGATGATGATTGAGGTATTATTGTTATTATTTGACAAGCTATAAATGGGTTAAAATGCCTAGATTTGCTTCATTGTTTATTATGCAATCTATTGTGCGCCTTTTGATACTAGAAAGATTTTATTTTATATCTGCAGAAATGAATAAAGATATTTTTTGTATCACGAGGATGAATACGAATTTTTTGTATTCATAACAGTTGACACAATTTTATATGATTAGGGAAATTAAGAATATTACGCTAGTAATCGCAGTGGTCATTATAGTACTTAGTAGAAGAGTTACTGGTTAAAAAAAAAAAAAAAAAGAAAAAGTTGGGTTCCATATAATTCACATTAAAGATGAATTTATTTACTAGTTTTTGTGACATCTTTAGTATTATTTATTAGAAACTATTGTTCGGAGCGGAAGTTTCCAAAGCCCGACAACGTTGGAATTTACTTTCGTATCACCTGCGATCCAACGATGAAAAACCAGCCAGTAATGTTACGACTGATGTGGAAGCAAGATTTGTTATTTTTGAAGCATTTTTCATCCCAAAACATTCCAATACAGGTCGTTGGTTCCATTTGAAATCTCCTATTAGAGATATCGAATTCGATATCCACATATATTCAGCTGTTACCATAACACCCAGTGTTTTGACTGGCTTCAATAATAGTGGGAATATCAGAATATGGCCATCCGAGGAGTGTTTGGCCTATTATTTGCTAAAACATGAAAGGCTAGTTCGAGGCAAAACTATCCTGGAACTTGGATCCGGTATGGTTGGCTTAAGTGGTCTTACGTCGGCTGCTCTTGGTGCAACAGAAGTGGTTTTAACGGACGGTAATGAGAAGTCCGTGGAAAATATCCGTCGAATCATTGAAATGAATAAGTTAAGCAATCATGTAACCTGCTCTGTGCTATTCTGGAACATCGCTTTACCAAACAAACAATTTGATGTTATTCTATGTGCTGATTGTTTATTTTTCACGGAAGAGCATTGTACTTTACTGAATTGCATTTATCAGCATCTGAAGCCTGGTGGTATTGCATACATTGTGGCACCGGATAGAAGTGGTACTGTTCGAGCATTCTTGAATCTTGTATACAAGGAACGGAAACGATGGCAAAGTGTTAGCGTCAATTTTCATATCGAAAATGAAGCGGAAATTTATTCCAAGTTGAAGATATGGGATTGTAATATGCACCCAGAAATTCCAATGTTTCTAATTTTAAAGAAAATGAATTAATTTTATGAAAATCAATGCTTATTTGTTCATATTTAATCCCATTTGACAGAACTGAGCGAATTTGTTTGCTCCGATTTTGACCTGTTGTATGTTTTATCGCTATAATTCCTTTATTGGATGTTCCATCGATATTAGTGAATAATTGCTTCACTTATCTTAATTTATTACGCGGTTTTTTTTTTTCCTGTTATATACTTATTTTCGATTATGAATAAAGGAAATAAATTTACTGCGATTCCGTTACGATATACCATGCAGAGGAGGAATTTTTCTAGTATTTCGGAACATGCACTATAGCACCTTACCCTATATTGATATCGTAGAACAACAATCGATATGTTTTTATTACATCCGAAAATTGAAATGAGAAATAGCTATCCATCCTACAGTTAGCAGTTTCACAAGATTGTAATTATTATCAAGTTTTTTAATTGTAAATATATTATGGATTTTTGTATCTTTTTTTTTTTTTACTCTGTATGGGATTCGATGGTTCTTTTTATTGATTTTTGTATTACATATAAATGTATAGCAATAAGTTATGGGTATTCTCTGTAATATATACTAATTACAAGCGTTTTCTTCATTTTCATTCAAATAAAATCCATTTTCTATAATTTGGAAGACTGCTTTGTTCATACAGCTATACTTTCATGATGCGGCTCATTTTAGTTAATTCTTAAATTAGAAGATTCGTATAATGAGTTCCTGGATATACTCAATTAATGGATGCAAGAAAAGAAGTTTGACTAATTTTACATAAATTTTTTCTAGAAGGTCATAGATGAATAGGTCACTTTAGAGAAATTCAATTTGAGCATGCTCAATGTCAATGTTCTTTTTTTAGTACCAGGAAATCGTTGACGCAATCCATTATTCGTGCATGCTTATAGAGGACGAAATCGTTGAAGAATTGGAGAAGAAAGGTCAGAAAATGGAATTTGACAAAGAAGTAGTCGCGCAAGTTGCTTTTGCTATATCTGATACCCTGTGTAAAACTTGGCCCAATGAACTCTTGCAGTATGCGAAGTAAGATTTCGTCAATTTTACGCAGTGTCTAGGTAGAAAAATCTTTGAAGACGCAATGATGCAAATGTTATGAATTATTATAGGCACGCGAGGCGTTCAGTCATCAACATTTCGGATCTGACGCTTCTTTTCCGAAGAAATGAAAGCATGGTAAATTTTTTTTTTTTTCAAATAAAACATTTTCTGATTTTCTTAATCATTTTGAATCTTTTGTATAGTTTTCATGATTCGAATTAATGCATATGTATGATTTGTACAATTTTAGCTTTCGCTTATTGGAAGCATTGTTGAAAGCTCATTGCTTCCAGTCAGAAAAAGACAGTCTCGGAAGGGTACAAATAAAAAGAATGCTAAAGCAGCAAATAGCACTGAAAAAATGGATAATGAGAATTCGAATGATGCGGATAATTTGCTATTCGAAAAAAATGCTTTGAAGTTAACAGATCTTTGGAACCAGTAAGTTATACATTTTTTCTTGAAACTTGAAAATTTTATAAAATTTTTCTGAGAATTTCATGAATGATGTGTATTTCTGCAGATAAATATGATTATGCAAAATAAGATTTCGCGGATTTGATGCAAATGTCTAGTGTTAATGAAGTCTCAGAAATTATGATCTATTAATATAAATACTGACATATATATATA